>CAJNDV010005781.1:75602-86676 GCA_905221635.1 Symbiodinium sp. CCMP2456 | reverse complement strand
ATAAATGCAAATTGCTCACATTTGCTGGCAGGCGTGGGTTAAAAGCACATTCGAATAATATGCTGCTTGCGAAAACACACGTGGCCTTTTACATACGTGTGACCCCCCCTAACCCCTAAACCCCCAAACCCCTAAACCCCAATGCCCTTAAACCCTAAAACCCTAAACCCCCAAACCTTAAACCCGTAAGCCCTAAATCCGAAACCCGAAACCCCCAAACCCCTAAAACCCTAAACCAACGTGGAACGCAGGCAACGAACTCGATCGAAGCGCCAGTTCGAGCTTTAGGGAACCTGCTCAGCCCGTGAGCCGCACAGTAGGCACTTGGCCCTAAAGCCCCTAAAACCCTAAAACCCTAAAGCCCTAAAGATCCTAAACCCCTAAAATCCTTAAAAACCCTAAAGCCCTAAAACCCTAAAACCCGAAAACCCTAAAGCCCTAAAGCCCCTGAACTCTTTCTAAAGCCCGAACACCCTTCAACCCTAAAGCCCTAAAACCCTAAAGCTCAAAAGCCCTTAAACCCTAGAGCCCTAAAGCCCTTAAACCCTAAAACCCTTAAACCCTAAAGCCCCAAAACCCTAAAACCCTAAAACACCGAACCCTTTCGAAAGCCCTAGCAGCGCTCCTCGTGGCTAAACTTGTCGTCCATTTTTCGTAGCTTCTCCACCAGCGTCTCGACCTGCCCTGCCTGCTTCTCCTTGAGTCTCGGGGTTTTGGGGGGGTTTAGGGTTTCAGGATTTTGGGGTTCTAACCCCTAAACCCTGAAATTAAAACCTAAAACCCTGAACCCTAAACATTAGGGGTTCAGGGATTTTAGGGGTTTTAGGATAGGCTTTTAGGACCCTAAACCCTAAACCCTAAAGTCTCAAGCCTCAGTCGACGCCGAGCTCTGAAGGCCTTCAGGCCCCGAACAGAAGCTTGAAAGCTGCTTCTAGGGTTTAGGGTTTAGGGTTTAGGGTTTAAGGTTTAAGGTTTAGGGATCGTCTGAGGGAAGATTGCAGTGCCCTTAATGATTCGAATAGGGTTTGGGGGGGTATGTTATTGCATAAGTGTGTTAAGGAATCGTATAAATGTAACTGTGTATTCCGACTTCTTTTTATCGGTTTGGGGATAAAAGTCTAAGGACTTTAGGAGGGACCCCTAATAGGGACCCTCAATCCCATTGCCTTAAATAACCATTGCAGTCCTTATATACCCCTTATATAGCCAGGTAGTCTCCATATTAACCCCAATAACCTACAAGGGTCCCAATTAAGGAGTCCCTCCTAAAGCCCTTACAAAAAGTGTTCACTGATTCGGGGTTCGAGCAGACGGTTCGCTTGGGGCTTTGGGTCTGCAGTTAGGATGTTGAAGTTTGGGGGTTTAGGGTTTAGGGCTTAGGGTTGAGGGCTTAGGGCTTAGGGCTTAGGGTTTAGGGGGACTGCGGATGTAGCATCGGGTTCAGGACCTTTCGCCCACAAACATGAGAACCCCTACCCTAAGCCCATGAATGTTGTCCGAGATTCAAAGCCTCAAAAACCCCAGACAGGAAGCTACCGTTGATGATATAAGTCAAATCCTGCGTTATCTTAAGGACCCTAACCTATGGGAATTTTGGTATGTTCCTTCACATGGGTAGTGCAGGATTTATGTCATCAACCGTATCAGTCCGGGAATATTGTCCAAGGATCAACGCCACATAGACGAAAGCGTCTAGGGTTTAGGGCTTTGGCGCTGCTGCTAAACCCTACTGGCATACTGGGAGGTTCATGGGTAGTTATAAGTAGAGTTATAAGTAGGGTAACTATAGTTATAACCTATATTAGAGGACTTATAACTCCACTTATAGCTACCCATGAACCGCCAAGTAGGCCCTAAACCCCTGAACCCTAACCTCTGATTCCTTTGGGGCTTCAGTTTAACGCCAAAACCTGAAGCCTCGCCCCTCAGCCCCTACTTGGAGGGCCGGGGGACTTAGTAAACAGTTGTTTCATGGAGTTATAAGTACCATAATAATCCTAGCTAGGATCCCATTTAGAGCATTTACAGCTCTACTCATTACCTACTTACTGGGTCCACCGACCCTGCAAGTACCTGTAACCGAAAAGGCCCACATTTTTGAGGAACTATTTGTAGAAACCGTAAGAAGGAACCCTAGACGGTAGGTCTTTTCGGCTACAGGTACACCTGAACATCCAAAACCCAATGAAACTGCGTGCCCCCAGAGGTGGTCATTAAGCGGCACATCTTCACGCCGCAAAACCCTACCCCGAGCTTCAACTACACACCAAAAGAACTTAAAACCTGAACCCTAATTTCCCTCCAAATCCTCTCCCTGGGCGCGAGTCCTTAGCCCGGGTAAAAAAAAGCTATGCATCTCCGCGATTCCATTGCTTGGTTTACTTACTATACTTGGAGGTCCATGGGTGGTTATAAATAGAGTTATAAGTCCCCTAATATAAGTTATAACTGTAGTTATCCTACTTATAACCCGACTTATCACTACCCATGAACCTCCAAGCACACCCCTAAACCCTAAACCCTAAACCCTAAAACCCCTAAACCCTACATGATAATGACAAAAAAACCGAGCCCAGCATCCATGAGACCGACCATGCTCTTCCCCACATCTTTGGCTGCTCGCTCCCCTCCATCCAGGTACCTGGCTATAACACGCAGGTTTTAGGGTTTAGGGTTTAGGGCTTAGGGTTTAGGGTTTAGGGTTTAGGGCTTTGGGTTTAGGGTTTAGGGTTTAGGGGTTAGGGTTTAGGTAAGTCCTTGGGAAGACTTACAAGGCCTTGCGACGCCTGTACTTGGAGGTTCATGGGTGGTTATGAGTGGAGGTATAAGTCACCTAATATAGGCTATATCTATAGTTACCCTACTTATAACCCTACTTATAACTACCCATGAACCTCCAAGTACAACTCTACAAACTAAACACCGTTCTACAAACAAAAGGAACTGCAAACCCGGGTAAAATCTTTAAAACCGTTGCTGCGCAAACCCTTCTCAAAGCCCAGGGTATATAGTAGAGTGTTGTGTAGCGCGAACCTACGGTTTAGGATCTACGGACTAAGGCGGAACCAGTAACCTGGATGCCTTCTGGTCCGAAACGGAACTGCTTCCAAAGCCCAGCTACACCTGAAACCAACATCCATCCTCCTCCATCCTACACCCCAACCCTTAACGCTCCAACCAAAAAAGGCTCAAGATTTTCAGACAAGCCTGAATCCAGAATTCCTGAAACCTGACTAAACCTGCTGAACTACAAAATGCCCTACGTTGCTGGCAATCAGGCCCCAAATCCAACCCTAAGGCCCTACAAACCCTTGCAAAAGCTGCAAAACTCCGCAAAGCCAAAACGAAACGAGACTCCATGAATCCCTATGAAGCCCTGTAACCCAAACCGGACCGTTCTCTTTGCCAAGAGGCCTTCCCAGGAAGGGAATCTTCCAGTACGGAATCCTGAAGGTATAAGGCCATAATATAGCGGCCAAAATAATTACCAATACTGTTTTGGGAACTCCTCAATATAGTTCTAAGTAGTACAATACTATCACCCAAAAATCCTACCCTAAACCCTAAACCCTAAACCGGCTTCTGGAGGATTCTATGGGGTCCAGATATACGGGTCCGAAGAATTACCAATCCCATCCCTGACATGATGGTTTAGGGTTTAGGGTTTAGGGTTTAGGGTTTAGGCCCGAACCCTAAACCCTAAACCCTAAACCCGTTAAACCCCAAACCCTAAAACCCTAAACCCTAAACCCCCAAAACCCTAAATCCACCATCCCAGAGTTCTTGCGGTGGTTTGCGACGTGTTCGTGCGTTCGTTGGCGCCCCAGCAAGGCGTGAGTCGGGCTTTGGGTAGACGGTGTAGCGTTTAAATTTGGGGGCTTCAGGTCTAAGGCTTCAGGGTATACGGCTTAGGGGTTTTAGGGTTTAGGGGTTTAGGGGTTTAAGGTCTAAGGTTTAAGGATTTAGGGTTTAGGGGTTTAGATTTTTACGGGGTTTAAAGTCTAAGGTTTAAGGGTTTTTAGGGCTTAGGGGTTTTAGAGGTTTAAGGTCTAAGGTTTAAGGGTTTAGGGCTGAGAGGTTTAAGGGTTTAAGGTCTAAGGGCTTTAGGGTTTAAGGTCTAAGGTTTAAGGGTTCAGGGTTTTTAGGGTTTGGGACGGTTTAGGGTTCAGGGTTTAGCGTTTAGGGTTTAGGTTTCAGGGTCTAGGGTTTAAGGTCTAAGGTTTAAGGGTTTAGGGCTTAGGGGTTTAAGGGCTTGAGGTCTAAGGTTAAAGGGTCTAGGGCTTAGGGGTTTAAGGGTTTAAGGGTTCAAGGTCTAAGGTTTAAGGGTTTAGGGGTTTTAGGGCTTAAGGGTTTTAGGGCTTAAGTTCTACGGTTTAAGGGTTTAGGGCTTAGGGGTTGCAGGGTTTAAGGTCTAAGGTTTAAGGGTTTAGGGCTTCGGGGTTTAGGGGTTTAACGTCTAAGGTTTAGGGGCTAAGGCTTATCCCTAGCTAAACCGTTTGGGATTCTAGCCGTTGAGGTTTGGGTTTAAAGGCTACGCACAGCAACGCAAAGAGCAAGAACAAGTGCAACACGAGACTGACACGTTAGGGGCCTAGTGATTCGTGCGGGTTTAGGGTTTTGGGTTTAGGGTCAGAGGGACAGCCACTGTAAGGGAGAATGACCTCTCACGACTACTGTAGTTTGCGGCGTCAATCAAACCTGGTTGTAGGCCGGAAACTTAAAATTTCAAACACAAAGTGTCACTCTAATACAATCCCCTCGCATAAGAAGTCGAGCCTGAGCCGAAATACCGAACCTTAATCTCCTAAACCTCTTGTAGGGGCCTAAATAATTACCAATACTACTTCGGGGGGGGCTACTGTTTAGGATCATAGCATGATAGGCCCCCAAAACCCTATTCTAACTCTTACGGCCCCTATATTAAACCCCTCAAGCCCTCGACCAAGTTTACTACTCACTTTTTTACCCAGAGTCGGGCTTGCCATACGCGTCATGAGACTATCCATGAGGGCATGCACGTCCTTCACCAGTGAGCTGTCCTGGGCTGGGCTGCATCATGAAGGGGCTCCATGGGATTTCAAACGAGTTACAGGGCTCTGTAGAGTGTTTAAGGGCCTCTTAATCGGTTACATAGTGTGCTGCGAGCAAGAGGTGTCTATTCCGGAGGTTCCCAGTAGCCAGAACAGGGTATGTCGGGGCTACGGAGGGACATCACCAGTACTTGTTCAGACCTGAACTTTATTGATGGCTACACTCAAAATAGCAGCGGTGAAAAAAACGTCGTCTTCGTCAGCAGCAGCCGTGGTAAGAGTAGTAATAGCAGCAGTAGTGGTGGTAGAAGTAGTTTTTGCAGCAGCAGCTGCAGTAGTAGTAGTAGTAGTAGTAGTTGTTGTTGTTGTTGTTGTTGTAGTGGTAGTAGTCGTCGCCGTACTGGTAGTTGCAGTGGTAGCCGTAGTGGTAGTCGTCGTCGTAGTACTAATAGCAGTAGTAGTTGTTGCAGCAGCAGCAGCAGCAGCAGCAGGAGGAGTAGTAGTAGTTGTTGTCGTCATCGTAGTGGTAGTGGCAGTCGTAATGGTAGTCGTCGTCGTAGTAGTAGTAGCAGTAGTAGTAGTAGTTGTTGTTGTTGTTGTTGTTGTTGTTGTTGTTGTGGCCGTCGTCGTCGGTACTAGTCGGTAGTAGTCGGGTAGTAGTCGGTAGTGGTAGGTAGTGGTAGGCAGTAGTATGTAGTAGTTAGTAGTTAACATGTGGTACGTAGTAGGTAGCAGCCACGTGGTAGGTAGTAGGTAGCAGGTGGTAGGTAGTAGGTAGTAGGTAAGCAGGTCGTCGGTAAGGTCGGTAGGTCGGTAGTAGCAGGTACGTAGTAGGTAGGTCGGCAGTAGGTAGTAGGGTAGGTAGTCGGTAGAGGTAGTAGGTAGTAGGTAGTAGGTAATAGGTAGTAGGTAGTAAGTAGTAGGGAGTAGGTAGTAGAAAGTAGGTAGTAGGTAGTAGGTAGTAGGTAGTAGGTAGTAGGTAGTAGGTAGTAGGTAGTAGGTAGTAGGTAGTAGGTAGTAGGTAGTCGGTAGTAGGTAGTAGGTAGTAGGTAGCAGGCAGTAGATAGTAGATAGTAGGTAGTAGGTAGTAGGTAGTAGGTAGTAGGTAGTAGGTAGTCAGTAGTAGGCAGGAGGGTGCAAGTAGTAGTAGTAGTAGTAGTAGTAGTAGTAGTAGCAGCAGTAATAGTAGTAGTAGTAGTAGTAGTAGTAGCAGCAGTAGTAGTAGTACTAGTAGTAGTAGTAGTAGTCGGCACCTCCCCCGCCAACCACCTCTGCTACAACAACCCTCTTAACAACACATCCGTTTTACTCGGTATTTACGGTACGTTCGTCGTATCGTACCACTTCTTCTTGCCTCAAAATTGGGCTTCGGATTGGGGTGGGGGGAGTTGGGAGGGTGGGGGGGTTGGGGGGGATGATGACGACAATGTTACACAGACACACCGAACAAAATCTCCACAAAAGCGGTTTACTCGGTATTTGCAGTACTTTCGTGATGTCGAACCTTTTTATATAGTCACCAAACCTACTTCTGCACTTTGCAACTTTGGGATTTCGGGAGCTTTCGGCGAAAACTCGAAATTGGGTTGGGGGAAGCTTTTCCGGGGGATGATCACGACACTGTTTCGCGGACACCCCGAACAATATCTCCACACCTAGCGCGCACACTCCACACAGTACTTCAAAAGCAAACCCTCCTACGCCGAGGTCTGGGCTTTAGGGGTGTTGGCGAGCTCCTCCCACGTACAGCTAGCATCTTTGTTTTCGATTTTTATAAGATGTTGCGCTTCAGGTTTAAGGAGTGTTAACCTTCTTGGCGGCACCTGCGTTTTGCACTGTATTTACAACGTTTTCGTGCTATCCGACCGCCTGAGCTTTAGCTGTTTCTTTCCCGTCGAGTTTGCAACTCCTACTTCTGTCACAGTTTTGGGGCCTGAGCCTCTGCAACTTCACCGACTGTGACAGTTAAGGCAAGTAAGCCTTTGCAACTTCTGCAGCAATCACAGATAGGGAGCCTGAGCCCCTGCATCTTCTGCAGCTGCCGCAATTAGGGGGCCAATAAGCTGCCACTGCCAAGCGCGAATGGTTGGTAGCGGGGGAGCTGGTTAGTAGTAGTAGTAGTAGTAGTAGTCGTAGTAGTAGTAGTAGTAGTAGTAGTAGTGGTAGTCAGTAGTAGTAGAGGTAGTAGTAGTAGTAGTAGTAGTAGCAGCAGTAGTCGTCGTCGTAGTAGTAGCTCGAGTCGTCGTAGCAGCAACAGCAGCAGCGGCAGTGGCATTCATAGTAAGGGGAGTGCTGCTACTTACATCAGTGATACCTGCGAAATGACGATTTGTCATGATGTGCCCAGCCGCACCAATTATGCTTGTCGAGAGTGGGTTAAAGAGGAGTAGCTGTCGAGGAGTGACATAGCATCCCCTCTCTGCTTGGAGGTCCATGGGTAGTTATAGTGGAGTTATAAGTCCCCTAATATAGGTTCTAACTATAGTACCCTAGTTATAACCCTCCAAGTGTTCATGGAAGATGACGCTTCCCGGATGCTGCGAAGAATCTCTCGTCTCCAGCATGCGCAATTCCTGCCCAAAAGCAGTCTTGCAAAGGACATCGGCAGTGTACATAGGCAGGAGCTCCTGGGACGAGACTGCCAGGATTTGAGTTTTGGGCATGGGCACTTGAAGGTGGTAAGTTGGAGCATATGAGTAGTTCTAAATTAAGTTCCTTTTTTAGGGTCTTTTTATAAGGGTGCCGTACTGTATCGGGGACCTAAAACCCTAAACCCTGAACCCTAAAGCGGGACCTAAATTAGAGAACTACTCATAGGGCTGGGGGATCTGGGGGAATCCTTGGACACCCTGTCGGGGTGGTCTGAGACGTCGAATGTAGGGGCCTTAATAATCAGAACAGGGTTTTGGGGCCAATTAAACTATATTTATAATACGGAACTAATTATTTAGGCCCCTATATTAAGTCTGGCAGCTCCTACCAACCGTTTGATCAGAGGGATTTCGTGATTCCTCTGCTGGGGTCCCTGTCAAGCTCTGCACTGTTGGATCGCAAATTTGTGTCGGAGTTCGGACACCGAATCCCTAGGGTAGACCAGAGAAGGCACCAACAGAATGAAGGAAAGCAGACCGGCTCATGTTGCGGGCTCTTGTCGCAACTCTACTCTCCGGCCCTGGTGCTGGAAGCGAAGGCATTCGAAAAAAAGACAAACTCCGGAAAAGCAGGGACAAGCGAGACCCGGCTAACGCACCCCCCGCCGCACTTTCGTGAGGGCCTACCTTCTCTGTGCCTTTACTGATCCTTACTAAGGGCGGACTATCCATCGAACCCTAAACCCTAAACCCTAAAAACCCTAAACCCTAAACCCTAAACCCTAAACCCCAGACCCTAAGCCCTAAACCCTAAACCCTAAACCGTGTTTGCAGTGAGCTCGCCATGGAAACGAAAGGCTTAGCGGCTAAGCGTGCAAAGCTTCGACTCGGAAGCGGCCTAGCAGAGACTGGCTTTAGGGTTTAGGGCTTTTTAGGGCTTTTTAGGGTTTTTAGGGTTTAGGGGTTTAGGGCTTTTTAAGGTTTTTAAGGTGTTTAGGGTTTAGGGTTTTAGGGTCTTTTGGGTTTTTAGGGTTTGGGGTTTAGGGGTTTTTAGGGTTTTATGGATTGTTGGGGTTTAGGGTTTAGGGTTTTGGCCACGAGTCGGAGAAGTTGGTCTCGCCCTTGCTTTTGCAGTCGGCATCCAGGGCAGCCAGGAACTTCTCCGTGATTTCAGAGATCGCCGGCGCGTAGCTGCCCTGAAGATCTAGAGACTTCTGTAGAGGGGCTTCCCTAAAGTCTAGATAAAGGCTCAACATGGGGCTGTTCAGGGTTTCATAGTGGCTATGTGTTTTTAGCCCTGAGGGGTTTTTTGGTGTTGAGAGTTTGAAAGGCTGCCGGTGGTTGATAATTAAGCTCTTCCGCATGCGGCCCCTCGGACAGTGTCGAAACCGCCACCTGTCAGGGGTCAGGGCATGCTCCTTAGCAGGATTCAACACATATTTCGCACTCTATTCTGTAAGGGGGGGTTTAGGGTTTAGGGTTTAAGGGTGTTGAGCCCTCTGGGTACGGCTCTCGTGGCTGCTGCTGCTACTCATGTCATACCGCACTTGTTAGCACTTGTGGCATCTTGCTCACTACATTGTGGCCTGGCAACTTGCCCAAACCCTAAACCGTTGAAACCACAACTGAAACATCAAGCCCACACCCTAGATCCTTGAAGTCTGTAAAAAAACCATCTGAAGTTAACTTCAAATCTTTTCAACTCCCGGATCCAACATGCTAGGTTAGAAGGCTTCATCAGGTTGTTGACGATTGGCGTCCGCATGGATTTCGGGTTGTTAGATCGGAAGTTAGCAGCTTGGTGGTAGTGGCATATCATAATCCTTTACACGGGCTTCATTGTCGCTTAGCCTACAGAAAACCTAACATCTAAACACTCCACCCTAATCGCGAAACCCCGGAACCCTAAATCCACAATCCTCAACACCTCTGAGCGGAAAACCTGAACCCGAGCCTGCACCGTAAATCCTCTCAACCCTAAACCTTGTTGAATCCTGGGTGCCACGTTCTTGGCATTGAAGGCGGGGGCCATGATGCCTCTGTGTTTTCAGAGGTCGAGAAGCGTCGGGATTAGAATGTAGGGTTCAGGGTCTAGCTTTATGTTTTAAGGCTTAGGTGTAGAGCTTAGTACAGGGTTTGAAGCTTAGGGATTAGCGTGTAGATGTTGGGGCCTACAGTGTCGAGTTTCCGGTTTAGGGTTTAGGATTTAGGATTTAGGTTTTAGGGTTTAGGGTTCAGGGTTCGGCTGTAGGTTTCCGCTTTCGGATTTTGATGATTTTTGGGCTTCCGAGTTTGGGCTCACTTCGCAGGCTCTTTAAAAAAGAAGGTGCCTGTATCAGACCGGAACCTTCAAGTGTAAACCTTACCCTGAACCTCAAATCTTACGCCCTGAACTTAAAAAACCCTAAACCCTAAACCCTAAACAGTACACCGTAAAACCTGACCTTCTTAACCCTGAGCTCTATGCCCTTTTCTGTCTCTATACGGTTAGCCTTCGATCCACGAGAACATCCTTGAACTGAGATTACCGGACTTCTGCTATGGGCTTGAGTTTTGTGCACTTAGGGTCCAGGCAGGAACAAGACGAGATGTGTGAGCTTCCCGCAAACCTTGCATTGAGGGTTTCAGGGTCAAGGGCTTCGGGTTCGGGGTTTACTGTTTTAGGTTTTGAGCTTAGGGCCCAGGGTTTTGATTTTAGGTTTAAGCTTTAGGCTTTAGAATTGCTGCCCATGCTTAGCAGACTACGTACAGTATGCACAAAACTCTCGCAAATCTATTTGGGCAAGCCACGACATGACGGGCACATACCATGAAGTGATCAATATTATGGCAGGACACAAAACATGCTTATGACGAGCTCCGCCTTGGATTGAGCAAATCCCATTCTGCAGCTCCATACCGCAATCGTGAAAGGAAGCCTTCTCGGAATCTCAGGCCTCGCCCCAAACCCCAAAACCCCCACGAACCCGACTACCCTACACAACCTAAGGCCACTCCTCAAAAAACACAGAACCAACATCCTCAATAATTTCTGAAAACCTCTGTGAACCCCCAAGAGCCCAAAAACCTTCGCAGCTAAGAGAGAGAGAGAGAGAGAAAGAGAGAGAGATTTTTACTTGAACTGTTTCTTGAACTGTTTCTCTCCTTGTGTGCATTTATCTGCTTTATTTACATATATGTGTGTATGCATGTGTGTATGTGTAAGTGTAGTGTATATGTGTATGTGTATGTATATGTATGTGTATACGTATATGCATAGGCATATGCACATGGATACGGACGTGTATATGGATATGAATAAGTATCTGTATATGTAAGCGTACATGTATATGTATATGTATGTGTGCCTGTGCATGTAGATGAAGATGTGTAGGTATGTATGTGTGCACGCATGTATATGTATGTATGTATGTATGTATGCATGTATGTATGTATGTATGAATGAATGTACGT
>CAJNDV010005781.1:59737-70423 GCA_905221635.1 Symbiodinium sp. CCMP2456 | reverse complement strand
TTAGGGGTTTAGGGTTTAAGGGTTCGGGTTTAGGGTCTATTATATGTAAGGGTTTCATACAAGAGTCTGTAGGGCTCTATAGGTCTAGGGTGTTGTATTTCAGACCAGGGGCTTGGGGCTTGAGGTATTGGGTTTATGTCTAGAAGTTCATGCTTCAGGATCGGACACTCCAGGTTCCGGTTTGAGAGTTTGTGGATCTTGAAGGAGATTTCTAGCCGGAGTTCATCAAGAGAGCAGACGATCCGAACTCAGAAGTACCTCCTATGTTGCGATACCAAGCTTGAGGAGGTGGGCTATTGCAAATCGAAGCCAGCCCTCCCCAAGCCTCCAACCCGAGTTGAAACCCACATCAGAAGGTGTGCGGTTCAGGGTCTCACTGTGTAGGGCCTTATTAAGTAGAATAGGGTTTGGGGCCAATATTGTACAATTTTTATCATAAGGAACCCCGAAAGTAGTATTGGTAGTTACTTAGGCCCCTATATTAAAACCCTAAACCCTAAACCCTAAACCTTAACTGTAGGGTTCCGGGTTTTGAATTTGATTGAATGCGCTGCACCAAGCAGAGTTGCGTCGAGGGTTGTCGGGCTTAGGTTCGGGGCTTCGGGCTACAGGGGGTGTTTAGGGGGCTTTAGGGTCTGGCGCTTAGGGATTTAATTTTTAGGGTTTAGGGTTTAGGCTTTAGGGATTTGGGTTTAGGGCTTTAGGGATTTGGGTTTAAGGTTTAGGGATTTAGGGTTTAGGGCTTAGGGTTTAGGGCTTAGGGCTATGAGTTTCGGCTTCGGGGTTGGCGGCCCTACTTTTGTGAGAGGATGTCAGATGCGTGACTTGGGCGGTTCCACAGAGATGTAGGCGAGGCACAGCATCCGGTGGGCTTAGGGTTCAGGATTTTGCAGTATTGGGATTCCCGATGCTGCAAAACCCCGAATCCCTAATCCCTTAACCCCCCCAGATTTTAGGGTTCAAGGTGCTATCAGACAGCAAAATCCTGAACTCTAAACCCTAAACCCCTAGATTTCCGGGGGGCTCGAGGTGCTAGGGTCGAGGGTGGAATCCTGAACCCAGAGACCCCAATACTGATACCCCTCAGCTACGGAAAGGGGCCACAAATTGCAAAGGGCTTCCTGGTCTGTTCAAGGCATATTCCTAAACTCACCCTAAACCCTAAACCCTAAACCCTAAACCCTAAACCCTAAACCCCTAAACCCACCAAGGACACTTGTCAGAACCTCAAGCTCCCAGATCGCAGCCCGGGCACGAAATCTGTCGATCTTCGGTTGCAGACACCACCTCCATGCTTGGAGGTTCATGGGTAGTTATAAGTAGGGTTCTAAGTAAGGTAACTATAGTTATAACCTATATTAGGGGACTTTTAACTCCACTTATAACTACCCATGAACCTCCAAGTGGAGGGCGAAAGGCTTGCGATTTCAGCAATGAGGCCGACGTGTACAGCTACTTTGGCCACTCAAACCGGGTTCCCTGTTGGGGCTACATGAAAAAGATCATTTTTAAACCCTAAACCCTAAATCCTTATTGGGTCGATTGAAACAAACATGCAGACTTGTAGCCAACGAGGACCCAGAAACTCTCCAGGCACGGAACAGCTGCTTTCAGCTTCAAGGTTCAGGGAAGTTGGTTGAGGGGTTGAGTCTAGGGTTTAGGGTTTAGGGTTTAGGACTTAGGGTTTAGGGTTTAGGATTTAGGGTCTAGGGTTTAGCGTTTAGGGTTTTGGGTTTAGCGTTTAGGGTTTGGGGTTTCGGGTTCAGGAATAGGACATTCGTCCGTCACTGGACCACCCCAAAGTGAGCATCTGAGGCCCGAAGCACATCATCGTCATCACCACCGCACTTCTCAAAAGTCTAATCCCAGATGCCGTTCATAAATATAAAGACCTGAAGACACAAACTTAACCCCATAAAGCCCTCAAAGACGATAAAGCAACCATCCATAACTGTTAACTCCCAAAAAAACGTAATTGAGAACAAAACCCTCTAAAAAACCCTCTAATGTTTAGACAGTGATCATGGTCGAGCTCCGACTCCGACTTCTTCCCACCTCAGCACCATGGCCGCCGAGAGCCCCGCGCCCAGAGCCGCGGCGTGGCGGGGCTCGCGCAGCCACTCTGCAAACCTCGGGGGTCATCAGTCAGGTCCTGAAAGATCCTGGGTGGGGGTGGGATGGGTGGGGTGGGATAGGATGGGGGGGTATCGGGGGGGTAGGGGGTGGGGGGTGGGGGATTCCATGGGGTCCTAACGGTTTAGGGCTTAGGTTTTAGAGCTTTCGGTTTAGGGTTTAGGGTTTACAGGTGTTCCATGAAGATGTCATTTCGTTGTCGACAGGGCGATCGGAGTGATTCCAAACAGGTAAAGGGTTTAAGTTCAGGGATCCAGATAGTGGGATTGCGGGTTCCGGGGTAACTATCGATTCAGAGGCTTCAGTGGTGTTGCTGGGCGTCCCGGCGAAGCCAGGTTTGGGTTGCTGACAGAGAAACCCAAACCCAAGCCATACAGCATTTGGGCCCATTTTTCCCATCACCATCGTTGTCGTGAACTGCGTCGGCACCGTCATCATCACCAATGTCATCAACATCCTCAACCGTCGTCATGAGCAAAATCAGCATGAAAAGTCCGGCAAAAGTGGCATCCATGTCACCAATATCAACTTTTACATGTCAGTGAAACATGCTCGTGTATATGATCAAAACACGTGATAAACAAAAGCTCTACTTGCTGTCAAGATGCTGCATCAGTTGCATCATCCTGTTTTAGCTGCTTGCAGCCTCAGGAACCTGTTCTGCGAAAGCTTGAGCCAAATGCCACGTTTGTTTCACATCGCCCTCGCCACCAACCCACGCATTCAAAGACAACTTCGGTCCCATCGCGCATGCTAGCATCAAGAGTGGTCTTTTTGGCTAACCCCAAAGCCCTTTTCTCAAAGACAGTTCTTTCTGTTTGTTTTCCAGCAATTCGGTGCAGCTTTTTGGCTCTTCCTCTCTCCGGGTATTGTTATGTATTGTTGTCAGTTCGCAAGCACCAGAGGTCTTTGAGGGTGCGGCCTCTTACTGTCAGTCTCTACATCGTAAACCCAGCACATGTAAGTCTCAAGGCTTCAACAAGTCTACAAAGGGACCCTAATTTAGAGAACTAATTACCCATCTTAGGGTTTAGGGATTAGGGTTTAGGGTTTTTGGTTTAGGGTTTAGGGAGCTTAACGTCTTAACCCGAAACCCCGAAAGCCCTGTGAATCTTCCTTTCGGTAATGGTCTAAATTAGGATCCCTTTTTGGGGGTCCTTTTTATAAGCGTGCCATACTATATATTGGGGACCTACAAAGGGACCCTAATTTAGAGAACTACCCATTTTAAGGTTTAGGGTTTAGGGTTCAGGATTTAAGGTTCAGGGTTTGGGGTTTAGGGTTTAGGGTTTGGGGTTTAGGGTTCAGGGTTTAGGGTTTAGTGTTTAGGGAGCCCTCCTCAGCCACCCTTTGAGGGAGGTTTGGAGCCTAGGGAGTTGAAGATTCAAGGTCCAGGCGTCTCGTAAGCCCTACCTGTGGCGCCGAAGAAACCCTACCTTTTATAACTTGAGGGTTTTGGGTTTAGGGTTTAGGGGTTTAGAGCTTAGGGCTTTAGGGTTTAGAGTTAAGGGCCGTTTAGGGGTTTGGGGTTCCACATTATGGTTTCTATGTAAAGCTCCAGAAAACAAGGTAGGGTTTTTTGGGCCACAGGTAGGCCTACACTCAAGCATCTGAGACCCCCGACTATTTAGGGTTTAGGATTTAGGGGTTTAGAGTGAGCCACGACTTTTAGTTTCCAAGGCCGCTGTGGGGCCGCTGTGTTTGACTCATGGGCCTGTTGTTTGCATTCAGGCCTTCGGATTGAAGCTTAGAGTTTTTGGGTTTGGGGGTCTTAGGTTCTAGGGTTTAAGTCTTCGGATTGAAGTTTTGGGTCTAGGGTTTGGGGGTTTAGGGTTTAGGGCTTCGGATTGAAGTTTTGGGTCTACTGGGACGCAACCCATCTCTCTGGCTCTCCAAACCCAAAGGCTGAAACAAGCCCCAAGCCCTTGGTTAGAGGAAGCTACAGGTGGGGAGTTTAGGGTTCCTTTAACAAGGGTTTGGGGTTTAGGGTTTAGGGTTTAAGGTTTAGGGTTTAGGGTTTAGGGCTTAGGGTTTAGGGTTTAAAGGAAACTACAGGTGGGGAGTTTAGGGTATTACAGGGCTTCTATAAGGCTTCCATAAGGTATACGGACCTTCCATAAGGCTCCTATAATAACGGTTCTATATGGAATATAGACCTTCTATAAGGCTCCTATAACGGTAACTACCCTCCTGAAAATGTCCTAGACTTGGGCCGAACCCCCAAACGCTGGGCGCATCTGCCATAGGGCGGCCAGTGGGCTCGAAGAGCCTTTGGCATCCGACTTCCTGTGGCATCCATATATTCCAAGGTGTTCATCCGGCCTGCGTTCCCTGTGCCACCAGGCAATTCCCATAGGGTTTAGGGTTTAGGGTTAGGGCATATTCCGGGTGTGAGCCTGAACCCAAAGAACTAAACCCCTATTAAAGCTTGGCCCGTTAAAGCGCTGAACCCTTCACGAACCCACAAGCCTTGCTGTCCAAGGTGTTGGATGTAGGAGCAAGCAGAACTGCAAACCTGAAGCCAATCAAACCTCGAACAACGTGCAACACGCAGAAAACTCATCCCTGAGCCGTAAGAGTTGGTCGCAAAGTCGACCAACTCTTTGCTAGAAACCCTAAATCCTAAACCTTGAACCTAAACCCTAAAACCCTAAACCCTAAAACCCTAAACCCTAAACCTTTAACGCTAGCCCAACTAGGGCTGACGGGGATTGCGGAGGCTGGGGACGAGGCGGAGGAGGCCAAACACCTCCTGCGAAACTAAAACCGGGCTGCATCTTCACGGCGCTGCGCCCGAGCATTTTAAGAAGGCATGTGTCGGGTTTAGGGTGCAGGGTTTAGGGTTTGAGGTTTAGGGTGCAGGGTTTAGGGTTCAGGATGCAGGGTTTAGGGTTTAGGGTGCAGGATGTAAGGTTTAGGGTTTCATTTGGCTTCAATCTAACTTCAAAGCTTTGGTCTAACTAGAGGTAAACAGTGCTTTGAACCTGTGTTCTGGGTTTTGGGTTCTTGGGTTTAGGATTTGGGATGTAGGAGTCTGGGGCAGGCTGACCCTAAACTTAAACCCAAACTATCCTGAACCCACAAACAGCCAAGATAAATCAGCATGTAGATACACCCCTGAGCCTAGCAAACCCTTCTGATTCTCAACCCTACTTGGAGGTTCATGACAAATTTTAAGCAAGGCTTCAAGTAGGATAACTCTAAGTACTTCAAACCTACATTAGGGGACTTGTGACTGCACTTATTATTATTGCCCATGAGCCTCCATGTACAACCCTTTGGCAGTGCCACCCGGGCTCAACTCCGTGGTCAAGCCACGATGCTCACGCCAATCGGACGTCTCAAGCACTTCGAGAAACGATGTCAGGTTTGGGGGTTCCGAAAATTTGCCATTCACGCTTCACTGTTGCAGAGTGGCGGCTTAGAGTTTGGGGCTTAGGTTGCGATGTTGCACTTGGGGTCTACGAAGACATGGGGCTTTCAGCCTAGCGTTTTAGGCGTAGCACGTTGAGCTGCTGAACCCTGCACATACAACATCTCGATTCGGGGGTCGGGGTGCCACAAGAACTTCTGCCCTTTGCCAGCTAGAATCCACCAGAAAACACACAGCTAACCCTACATCTCAAACCTGCAGGCGCCAAACCCCAAACTACGAAGAACTGGCTCGTGGTGCAAATAATATCTCTGATAATCCTAAGCCCGTCACTCCAAGCTCTAACGAGTAATGCTGTTGATGATATAAATCCTGCATTACCTTTAGGACCCTAAACTATGGGAATTAAGGTATATTCCTTATCATGGGTAAGACAGGATTTATACCATCAACCGTGCTATGCACTTCACGCCAATTTGAAACACGGTGGCGCTTCAGCGTCCCCCAACTTCTTTCCATTGCCTGGTCACTTCCTCCAACTTTGCCTCCGGCTCAGGGCCGACGCTCGGGTTCAGCGTTCCAAGCTTGGGCTATACCCTAAACCCTAAACCCTAAACCCTAAACCCTAAACCCTATACTAGGAGGTTCATGGGTAGTTGTAGTCAGGGTTTTGGGTTTTGGGTTTTAGTCCTCTAATATAGGCTATAACTATAACTATAGTTATCCTGGGTTTAGGGTTTAGGGTTTAGGGTTTAGGATTTATAAACCCCATGAACCTCCAAGCAGGGTTATGAGCATAGCAGTTTATGTCGCACTTGGACCACCCCAGTGTAAACGCTGTCCGACTGCGTGTACGCATGCTGAGCTCCCTCACACATTTACAGAACTCCGGACAATTTGAGGATCCCCAAACCTTATATTTACACGGTTTAGGGTTTAGGGTTTAGGGTTTAGGGTTTAGGGTTTAGGGTTTAGGATCCCAAGTCCTAAATACTAAACCCAAGCCCCACCAACAATCACTGAACAAGACCCTTCTGAACTCTCCTAAAATTCGAACTTGCGGCACTCAATGCACCCGATCCAAACAGCCCGAATCCCAAGCCGAATAGCCGACACGTGCACACCTGCCTATCAATGTGAAAATCAACAGACCCAACAAAACTTCCCCTCAGCAGCAAGAACCCAGGCTTAGGAATCCTGGCTTACGATTTAGGGTTTTAGAGGTTGAACCCTAAACCCTAAACCCTAAACCCTAAACCCCTGGGGTTCAGGCTTTCGGGTTTAGGGTTTAGGGCTCATCCCCATAGCTGCAACCACCTCGAAGAAGGCTCGGCGCTCCGGGACCACAGCACCTGAGGGCTTTAGGGGCTTTAGGGCTTTAAGGGCTTTAGGGCTTTAGGGTTTTAAGGGCTTTAGGGCTTTAGGGTTTAGGGTTTTAGGGTTTTGGGGCTTAGGGGTTTTTTGGGCTTTAGAGGATCCAATTGCAGCAAACTAAAGCGTTGTCTTGACTCTTCACAGGATCGATATGCGGTAAATCTTCGGATTTCTCACCCCCCCTCCCACACCTCGCTAAGCTTTACAGCATCACTCCGAAACTCCAGGACCCACAAGACAAGAAATTGACCTCGAAGCCCACAATCGTGAAGTGGTACGTCTTTAACCTGAGCTCGGCCCCAAACACTACCTGAAGGATCGTGGGACTTAGTAAGTAGGGTTCTAAACTAAGGTAACTATACTTATAACCCCAATTAGGGGACTTATAACCTTACTTCCCTAGACCCTAAACCCTAAACCCTAAACCCTAAACCCTAAACCTTACTAAGTCCCATGATCCTCCAAGTAGGCGCAACCCTCATTGAGGCCGCAGGACTGATCTTGGTCGCAAAGTCTGCTCTCAGAGCAGATGCCGCAGACCGCACGGACTCCTCAAGGCCATGGCAAGGACCCACGGTTGGGGTTTAGGGTTTAGGGTTTAGGGTTTAGGGTTTAGGGTTTAGGGAGTCCAGAGAACCCAATATCCATTAATGAAGGAATATACCTTAAACTAAAGGGGTCGTAATATTATGATTTCAGGTATATTCCTTAATTAAGGGGTATTGGGTTCTCAGGGACTAGAGTTCTTGGCTTAAGTTGCTTAGCTTTACATGCTATCGCATCTGCGGGGCTTGCAGCGTTTAGGGATTGTAGGATAGGTTTTGCGGTATGTACAGGGTTTACGGCTTCTCGGTTTGGATTTGATCCCATCTGATTGCAACAGTAGCGAAGGGGTTTTTTTCAGATGCGGTCGCCGCACAGAGTCCGATCTTTGCGGACCAAGATTGTGGGCTTGGGAGGTCAGGACTGTTGGTTCAGGGTCTCGGGAATGGGACCTGGGAATGTGGGGCGGGTGTGGTGGTAATGAAATTAAATTGCAAAGCTGATGGGAATTGAGATGTATGGTTTTGAAAGTTGTCCTTCCTCTTGAAGGCTTAAGGAATCTGCATGTACAGATGCCTCGTGCCCTTGTTTCGAACCTGCCTTCCACATGGAGGGAAGTCACAGGACCCTGACCTTCAAAACCCTTGAATCAAAGAGTACACCCAGAAGTCAAAGTGAATTGGGGTGGGGGTCACGGAAAGAATCACGCCAGCGTTCCCGTTCTATCTATCGGATCGGTTTGGGAAAGTCCCAGAATGACTTTCCAGGAAATAGCTTGGCACATCTACCTGTTCTCCCATACTGTTAGTGATAAACATCCTGCATTACCTTAAGGACCCTAAACTATGGGAACTATGTATATTCCTTATTTTGGGTAGCGCAGGATTCATATCATCAACCGTATGATCTAATTAGCGAGTTCGAAGTTGTTGCCCTTGACCCTGCGGCAGCTTGGAGCTTAGCTTTCAAGGGTGATACAGGGGCCTTAATAATCAGAACAGGGTTTTGGGGTAGATTATACTATAGCTATAATAAGGAACCCCCACCCTAAACCCTAAACCCTACACCCTAAACCCTAAACGAACCCCCAAAATAGCATATAGGTAACTATCAGAGGCCCCTATATGAATTCACCCAAGGCTGATCCCGAAACTCAGGACCACTGCTCTTGAACCCTGTTTGCGAAAACAACAATAATAGGGTTTAGGGTTTAGGGTTTAGGGGTTTAGGGTTCAGGGTTTAGGGTTTAGGGTTTAGGGTTTAGGGTTTAGGGTTTAGGGTTTAGGGTTTAGGGTTTAGGTTTAGGGCAAGCCCCTCGAAAATCAACGCTCTGCACCCCATGAGCGCCTCCATCCTAGCTTTCTCCTCCTCAGCTGGTTCACACTGGGTGCTGTGGGATTTAGGGGTTGGGTGCCGCTTTTGCTTCGGCTTAGGGCTTTTAGGGTTTAGGGTTTAGGGGCTAGGGGTTAGGGGTCAGGGCTTCGATGTGTGGGGTGCTTCCATCAGCGGGGTTTTCGTGGGACAATGGATGCTACTCAAACCCTGAACCCTAAACCCTAAACCCCTAAACCCCTAAACCCCTAAACCCCTAAACCCTAAACCCTAAACATAAAAAGATAGTCAAGAAAAAACGGCTTCAGAGGGAAGCTCGGTCATAGGACCTGCAGCAGGTCTCAGGGTTTAGGGTTTAGGGTTTAGGGTTTAAGGTTTAGGGTTTAGGGTTTAGGGTTTAGGGAGGTTAGGCTCAGGATTGCGGGCTTTGGGCTTGAAGGGGTGTAGAACCCAAGATGGCGACCCTTGCTGCACCCCAAAAGTCGGAATTCACTAAACCCAAGATCCCGTAACTAAGGAATAGACGTTAAGTCAAATTAGGGATCCCATTAGGGATCCCATCATCATTTAAGGTATACTCCTTTATTTAAGGGCTTTTGGAAGGTCTGGGAACCCTAGCGGCGCAAAACGACCTGCGGAGGTTGGGCCAAAAGCGGGGCCTTGCTTACGGCTTAGGGTTCGGGTTTAGGGTTTTTGGGGTTTAGGATCTTTTTTCAGGGCTTAGGGCTGAGATGGCTTTGGGGCTCAAGGACCTCAAACAACCTGACGTGACCCGGACCACAACAAACACCGAAATCCAATCCAAAGCCCAGACCTAAATCCTAAACCCGAGTCATTCGAATCCCGCATTCCTGCAGCCTTGAAGTGTTCACGGCTCAGCAACAGAGCCGTTTCGGCACCCTCCTAAGCCAAACCTCAAACCCAAATACTCAAAAACCCAAAGCCTTAAACTGAAGCGAATCAAGCCCCGAGCTTAGAACGATGGGGTTTAGGTTTAAGGGAAGAGACTAGGGTTTAGGGTCTAGGGTTTAGGGTCTAGGGTTTAGGATTTAGGATTTCGGGTTTAGGGTTTCGGGCTTGTGAGAAGAAAGAACCTTTCGGATGGCCAAAGAAGAGTGACTCAGCTGTGAAGTGCAGTTGGGGTCGTAAAGCAAAGCGGCAGCCGACATAACCTATGTGATTTGCAAAAAGAGGATCTCAACAGGAACATGCTGTCCGTAGACTACTGCATGCTCGCACCTCAGAAAGAAGTCACACTAAAGTACAAATTTAACCGCATAGCATGAACAATTGTCAAGCCAATGTATACTTGCAAGTTGCCTGCAACACAGATTTGTGGCTTCTGTCGGCAGGAGGGATTGGATGTGAAGCTATCTTTTTTGTCAATGCATTTGCTGACATGTAAAAATTCCACATTCGCAGCTAATTCTGTCCTCCACCGCAGAGCTCGAACCCTGCATCATGCAGAAAGGTCGATTTTCCATACTGACATAACCCGATAACAACTTTTGTTTGCAAGCCGTTCGGGTAGGTATGCACCTAGCACGTTGAGCACAGGGATCTCCTGGTAACTCAATCCTTTTCAGCTTGTGTGTTCACCTTCCCTCATACCCACACAACTTGAAGCCTAAACCCTAGCTACTGGAAGGCCCCTTGGAAGGAACCCTTTCAAGGATACCCTCTATAGAAACCCTTTTATTGAACAAATAGACCCTAAACCCGAAACCCGAAACCCTAAACCCGAAACCCCAGACCCTAAACCCGAAACCCGAAACCCTAAACCCCCAGAGCTTGAGAAAAAGGGCCCCAAAGAACTGAGCCGATACCTGAAACAGCCGAGACTCCGCACTCACCTTGGGCTCAGCCTGGGACGCAACTCTTAGGGAAGTCTCCATGGTAGGCCAGCCTGGGGGTTTTGGGTTTAGGGTTTA
>CAJNDV010005781.1:36488-50419 GCA_905221635.1 Symbiodinium sp. CCMP2456 | reverse complement strand
TGGTTGGCTTCAGCGGCAAGACTGAAAGCCATCCCAAAGAACAGCAGGACAAAGATAATCAGGGGCTTCTGAACAAACTCCGACTGACACAAAGCCTTCCAAACCACGATCCCATGGTAGTCGTTCATACGTTCATAAACGAGACAGTAGAAGCCAGAAAGTTGGAACATGGGTTTAGGGGGATTAGTGCTAGGATCCCTTAAACTTTACCTTACTGGCCCGATCCTCAAGCCCAAAACTCCTGAATTCCGGTCTAGGGTTTTTGGTTTTAGGGTTTTAAGGTTTTTAAGGATTTTAGGGCTAGGGGTTTAGGGTTTAGGGTTTGGGGTTTAGGGGTTTTAGGGCTAGGGGTTTAGGGTTTAGGGTTTGGGGTTTAGGGGTTTTAGGGGTTAGGGTTTAGGGTTCTGGGGGGGGGGAGGGGGGTTTGCCGTAAATCTGGGCATACCCACTTCGGTCTCTATGCCTCTGAAGGTGCAAGGAACCAATCAACCAAAATCCCAGCCCCAACACCCTATTGAGGCTCTAAACTCTACTGCAAGCCTAAGGTATCCTGCACACCGTACGCCACTGCAGGTTGTAAAACCCTAAACCGTAAACCCTCCTCCTTAACCTCACAGCGTCTTTGAGGTGAAGGGCAGCGGTCCGAACCTCCCTCCACAATCCGAAGCAGAAAAACGCAAGCCCTGCGGAAGGGCGCCCAGGGTAGATTGAGTAGTTTAGGTGTCCTAAACTCTGAACCTGACGCTTCCATGTCCAATACCAAAGGCGGAATGTTGAAAGCAGTACCTGAAACCCCAAATACGAAATCCTGAATCCCAATCCCCTTGATCTTTAGGGCAGCCGCCTTGCACGCTTGTTCCCACTCCGCCTTCAGTCGTCTTCGCTCCATCTCCATCTTGCCTTCATACTGTTCCTGGAGCCTTTGAGTGGGTCGAGCTTCACATTTCGGCTTTAGGGCCCAGGAAGTTG
This sequence comes from Symbiodinium sp. CCMP2456, assembly GCA_905221635.1. Classification (NCBI taxonomy): domain Eukaryota; class Dinophyceae; order Suessiales; family Symbiodiniaceae; genus Symbiodinium; species Symbiodinium sp. CCMP2456. The sequence goes on along the minus strand of CAJNDV010005781.1, from coordinate 49,450 downwards.
GGACCCTAAACCCTAAATTGCGCTTAGGGTTTACATTCGAGGACCCTAAACCCTAAACCCTAAAACCTAAACCCTAAACCCTAAACCCTAAACCCTAAACCTTAATTGGATTTCGGGCATTCAAGCCCCAAGGGACGGGAAGGCGGGCGAAGGTTCTGGGGAGCTAAACTTGATGGGCCTTGGTGGCTTCAGGCTTGGGGTTTCCTTTGGGGTTTAGGGTTTGGGGTTTAGGGTTTAGGGTTTAGGGTTTAGGGTTTAGGGTTAGGGCCTTAGGTTGAAGGACATCCCAGTCCCCTGGACTAGTGAGTCTTCCTCAATTTGACACGGAGGGTCTGGCTTGCAATCTTGGGGCTGTGAAATCTCGGAAAATGGACCTCTGCATGCCAAACTGAACCCTAAACCCTAAACCCTAAACCCCTAAACCCCTAAACCCTAAACCCTAAACCGGCAGGCCTACAAGAGCCACGATCCGCTCACAAGTGTGCGCAAGCCACCGAAGCCCTCTGAGCCAACCTGTAAATCAGAGACGAGAGACCCTCGGTACTTCTGCAGTTCACTCTGGTAGCGCTTGTCTCCCTTCTCCGCTTTCTCTTGCTCTACATGAAGGCAGAATTTCTCCTGAGTTTGGACAGCCGGAGTTTTAGGGCAGTCGGTGGTCGAAGCCTCAGAGTCTGTACTATTCATCGCGTGACTTTTGGCTTCATCTGGATCTATGAGTCGAGCGGAACTTAAGACTCAGGGAATGGGCTTAACTGAGATTAACATTACAAAAACAGAACTAGTTGTATTGGTGAGGGGGTTTGGGGGTGTATCTCAGGTTGCAGATAGGCTCTGGTGCTGCGGGATTCAAAAGCCTACGCCCCAAGCCCACAACACTACACCTCAAACGACGACCCAGCCCAAAACTACGACTGACCTAAGCCTGATCCCGAAATCCTGAACCCTGAACGGTAATAAACGGAAAAAGGGGACCTAGTGGCGAGCCTTAACTCCTGCTCCCTAAGCCCTAAACCCTAATTAAACCCTAAACCGCCCTAAAACCCTAAAGCCCTAAATCCCCGCAAGCCCGGCGGCAGATGTGGTTTTCGTGAACATCTCTTCCGCCTCGATGGCTGCACCCACCTGGCTGGCCACCTCCTGACAACCCGCCAAGCCCTACGTACTGTGTTTAGGGTTTAGGGGTTTAGGGTTTAGGGTTTAGGGGTTTAGGGTTTGGGGGTTTAGGGCTTAGGGGTTTAGGGTTTAGGGGTTTAAGGTTTAGGGGATCAGGGTTTAGGGTTTAGGGTTTAGGGTTTAGTTTCAACTCTAACAGCGGTCAGTGCAGTGCAAGATCAACTGAAGCACCTGACCGCTTTGAAACCTGTGTTGTCGCACCGGGTTGATGGACCAGCTTTGACTCGTCTACGACCAGGCCAATCTGTTCCTTTTTTAACCTGGCGTTCAACAGCAACCCCCCAAACCCCAACCCTAAACGAAACCCCATGTCGAAACCACTAAGCACCTGACCACAAACCTAGACACCTCTCAAACTCAAGCCTCAAACCCAATAATACCTGCAACCCACACCTTCTATCTTCGAACTTGCAACCAACTAGCAAACCGGAATCTTACTGCAAATATCTGCACACACCTCATTCAACATACCTAAACCGCAGATCATAAACTCTGAGCCCATCTCCTCTAGATTCTCCGGCTTTTGCCCAGCGTGCTCCTGGAAGAGGGCGGAACCGCAGATTCTATTTGGTTGCGGCCTTGTTTTTTCAAGTTTACTGCATCAGGCTAAACCCTAAACCCTAAACCTTAAACCCTTGAAGCCCCAAACCCCAAACCCTAAACCCTAAACCCTAAACTCTAACCAAAACTCACCCTGCCCAAACTCCAAAGCGCACGCTTGAAACCCTGATGGTGGGTTGCTTGGCTCCTGGAGGAAGCCGTTGACGAGCTCGATCATGTTCCTCTGAACATACTTGCTGCGGGTTCTGTCCACGTGCGATCCTGGGTCTTTCGAGGCAGCGGCGGTTTAGGGCTTAAGGGTTTTGGGGTTTTAGGGTGTAGAGTTTAGGGTTTAGGATTCTGGGGTTTTAGGGCTTCAGGGTTTCAGTTTAGGATTTAAGGTTTAGGGTTTAGCTTCGCCCCACTCGGGCTACCAGCCACCAGGGGAAGCAGGCAACGGCTAACGCCAGGAAGAAAAACAACCCGGGACCCAGGCTGCAACCCCCCACAAAAGGGTTAGGCTTTAGGCCGCAGAGCACGTAGGTTTGGTATGGGTTTAGGGTTTGGGGTTTAGGGTTTAGGGTTTAGGGTTTAGGGTTTAGGGTTTAGGGTTTAGGGTTTAGGGTTTAGGGTTTAGTTTAAGGTCGTTATTTGACCTTGCACATTCATCTATAATTTAAGTGCTTCATTCTTTGGGCCATCCCTAAACCCTCAACCCTAAAGTATTTCCGAGGCGCTGAAGACATCTTTCGAGTACCCCAATGGCGCAAGTATGTTCCTGGGTCACTGTCAGGGCACTTGCGGTCATGGGTTTAGAAGTGTTGCTTTAGGCACCTAGTCACCCAATTACAACAGTAACTAACACGCAGTCCAACAATGACCCGGGCTCGTAACCGAAGTCATGTTGAGGTGGTGGCTGCCACCCCCGCATCGGCAAAGCAATTCGTCCTCGTCCTCGTCGACAACCGACCAGCCAAAGTTTGCCGGACAGTCCTTTGCTCACGTGCCCGAACTTCCCAATAACCAAACGTTAAACATACGTAAGCCCCCGAACCCAGGAAATAGCACCTGTAAACTCCCTAAACCCTTCAAGCCTAAGCAAACTCTAAACCCTGAACCCTAAACCCTAAACCCTAGATTCTAAACCCTAAACCCCTAAACCCTAAACCCCTGAAGCCCTAAACCCCAAACCCTAAACCCTAAACCCCAGATTCTAAACCCTAAACCCCTAAGGCCCCCTAAACCCCAAAGCCCCTATGGTAACCTTTCCAGGCCGTAGCCGATGCCTCAAAGAGTCCCTGCCCTAAATCGTTCCCGTTCAACACAAGGCCTCAAACAGAAAACCAGCAGTTTAGGATTTACGGTTTAGGGTTTAGGGTTTAGGGTTTAGGGTTTAGGGTTTAGGGGTTTAGGGTTTAGGGTTTAGGGTTTAGGGTTGAGTAAAACCCGCCGTCCTCCTCCCTCGAAGGTTGGAAATAAGCTAATAAAGGGGCCTTACTGGTTTAGGGTTTAGGGTTTAGGGATAAGGAAATCATACTAAGGAACCCTAAAAAAGGTAGGTTCTTTACTTGGAGGTTCATGGGTAGTTATACGTAGGGTTATGAGTAGGGTAACTATAGTTATAACCTGTATCAGGGGACGCATAACTCCGCTTATAACTGCCCATGAACCTCCAAGTAAGCTACTAAAGGGGCCTTACTGACTAGACTAGGCTTTGGAGGTCGACCATAGCTTCAATATGATAAGGCACCCTAAGGAATCATGCTGCTCATGATTTAGGCTTCCGCAGGACCTCTCAGCGGCTCCTTTGAGCTTTTTCCGCGGCTTTTATGGTATGGGTGTAAAGTTGCGGAACTTCGGGGTTGAGGCTACCCTAAACCCTAGAGCCCTAACCCTAAACGTTTAGGGTTTAGGGTTTAGGGTTTAGGGTTTAGGGTTTAGGGTTTAGGGTTTAGGGTTTAGGCCCTAAACCCTAAACCGGGATCCTGGTCTGGGTAGAGTTGAAGACACCTTACTCAGGGCATGTATCGTGCCATAGTGCCATACTTGGCGGTTCATGGGTAGTTATAAGTGCAGTTATAAGTCCCCTAATATAGGTTATAACTATAGTTACCCTACTTATAAGTCCACTTATAACTACCCATGAACCTCCAAGTAGGGTTGCTTGTGGATGTCTCATGTTCAGGTCTTGGTTTGGATTTATAGGGTTTAGGGTTTAGGGTTTAATGTTCAGGTCTTGGTTTGGGTTTATAGGGTTTATGTACGGCGAATTCTCAGTTATTCCTACCTGAAACGATGGAAGAGCTGCTAACCTCGCCAGCGCCCAGCGTATCAGGAGCTCATTCTCCGAAAACTCTGGCCTCTTCAATGGGATAAGGGTGCCTCTGCTGTTTGGTTTAGCAGGGAATCCATCCTAAACCCTAAACCGTAATTGAAAACCAAGCCAGGATTGGCAAACAAGGGCGTGAACACCAGTGAAAGCCCCGAAAATCACGTTCAGGCTTAAATTCGCCCAACACATTCTCCTCTTAATAGACTCACTTTCCCCCTGCTATGTGCAGTGGTGTCATGCTGCAGGAGTCTACAGAAAAACGTGCTCTTAGCGTCTGTTTCCCTCGTTCCCTGCCTTAGCTCACTCACTCCCCTGTCCATTTCGCTTACTTCGTGCTCTTCGTTGCCAGAGCTAGAAAACGAGAAACCGTGCTCATGAAGGTAAGAAGCACGAAGAGTAGGCGAAAAGGAAATACTAATGGTCAAGAGACAGGATTGACTTGAAAATCGAATCAAAATTGGATAACGACAGCATGAGGGCTTATCTACCGGAACTGGGCGGCCATCGTCATGATGGCTCTCTTTTCCCACGGTAACTGCCAAGATTGAGGAAGGAAAGTCTCATGCGAGGGAATGAACGACCAACCGCCAGTTATCCTCTCTCTCGTTCGCCTTTTGATTCGAGTTGATGATGCAAGGTTTAAGATTGCTACTGGGACAATATGCACGACCCCTTATAGACCCATTATAGAACCTTCTTATCGATCCCTTGAAGGAGCCTTATAACTACCCATGAACCTCCAAGTTTGGCTTTCAGGGTTTACCCTAACCCCAAATCACCTATATACCTTTTTTAAGGACGTAGATAAGAAAATCATATGAAGGAACCCCGAAAAGGTAGGTTCTTTACTTGGACGTTCATGTGTAGTTATAAGTAGAGCTATAAGTAGGGTAACTATAGTTATAACCTGTATTAAGGGACTTATAACTCCACTTATAACTGCCCATGAACCTCCAAGTAGGGTCCAGGCAGAGTTTGGTGAGCGCAGGAGGCCAGCCTCTGCGGACTCGGCGGCGCGCCACCGATACTTGGCTCAGGAGGCGCCCCCGGCACTTCCTTGGCTGTCTGAGAACCTGTCCGCCCTGAACTAATGTAAGGGCCTTAATCATTAGAATAGAGTTTTGGGCTCCTTTATAGTGTATTTATAATAAGGAACCCTAGCAATGATATTGGCATGCTATACTATAATGGTACTGAGGAACCCCCAAAACCCTCTTCAGATATTAAGGCGCCTACATTAACCCCGAAGCTTGAAGCCCCAAGCTTCAACCTCATGTGCCACAATGACGCCGTGCAATCAAAGGCCATGAACGGTAGAAGCTTTGTGGAAGCGTAAGCCCCTCCACAAAAAAAAACAAATAATCCTTGAAGCCCTGGGAAGCCCTAAAACAACCGAAAAACCCACACAGACCTCAAACTGACACCCTAAACCCTAAAACCAAAAAGACCCAAACCCTAAACCCTAAACCCAAAAAGACCCAAACCAAAAACCCTAAACCCAAAAAGACCCTAAACCCTAAACCCAAAAAGACCCTAAACCCTAAACCCTCGACCCAAAAAAACCCGAAAAAAGGCCCCGAAAATCTGGCAGCTCTGGAAGCGGAATAGGATCCTCGGTTTAGGGTTTAGGGTTTAGGGTTTAGGGTTTAGGGTTGAGGGTTTAGGGTTTAGGGTTTAGGGTTTAGGGTTTAGGGTCCTCGGGGCTGGCAGCAGCGCAAGACAGAAGAAGTGTACCTTAACCTCCGCAAATCTACCTGTTTGTAAGTCCTGAATATAAACCCGAATATGAAATTTATAAGGACCCTATAAAGAAGTAGATTTTGGTGACAGAGAGACTCCAATATCCCTAAATTAAGGAATATACCGAAAAAATCATACTCGGGATCCTACGATAATTGAAGGTACAATTCCTTAATTCAGGGATATTGGAGTCTGTGGGGACAGAGAAGCAAGATCTTGGGTTTAGGGTTTAGGTTTCGGGCTTGGGGTTTGGGGCTTGGGGTTTGGGGTTTAGGGTTTAGGGTTTAGGGTTTGGGGTTCGGGATGTAGGGTTTAGGTCTCGGGTTCGGGGTTTAGGGTGTAGGGTGTAGGGTATGGGGTTAAAGGCTTGCACAAGGTTCAAGAGTTTTAGGGAGCTTGGCTGTGAGGGCTTAGCAAGGGCTGAAGCCAACCCGCAGAGCCCCTGACCTTCCTGAGCCTGAAACGAACACCTCGAGCACTACAACAGCCTGACCTGAACTAAACCCTAGAGTTTAGGGCTTAGGGCTTAGGGACCCGACCCCATACCTCAAAAGCCCAAGCATCAAACTCCAGTGGCTCGGCACAAAGCTCTTCAAGCCTGGTAGGCATCTCCACCTGTATCTTGAGGACCTTGAAGCGGGCGTTCCGAAGTGAGGAGTCGTTGGGGCTAGGAGCATAGGGCTTGGGCTTAAAGCCGTTCGGGTGTACCTGGTACTCTAACTACCTACAGCTTTTTGGGTTCTACCTATGAATTACAGGGTACTGGGCTGCTGAAGTGTAGGTAAAAGGAGTTGCAGGTACGGGCCCCTAAAGGCCTACCCAAACTCCTGGGTCCGTGAGTCCGGGCCCCCATCGAATCGAGAACAGGCCCGAAAACCTAACCTTAAAGCCTTTACACGAGGTTAACGTTATCCACAGAACGGAAGCCGCGTTGGCATCTGGAAGACGTGCCAAAAATGCCTTGAAAGCGTAACCCTCATTCCTCAAACCAGCCCAAAAAATGAAATCCTCGGCATCGCAAGTGCACCATATATAAGCCATCCAACTACTTTGAGTGAGGACAGGGGAGCCATACACTAACCGCAAACCAAACGCCATAAATCCAGGTCTGGGAAGTGTACCCTAAGCCACAACTTGCCACCACTTCCCTAGGCCACAATATGCCACAATCCGTCCATGCAAACCTGTTGTATGTCCTGTCAGGCCACAAACGCCAGAACCCGTGAAAGACGACAACAGGACTTGCATGGCTAAGGTTTGCATGTTTAGGGATCCGGGTCCATGGTCGGGGGTTAGGGTTGAGAGCTTTGGGTGTGGAGTGGGCTTTTTAACACCTAGCGACGACTGACCAGTGTACTTACTAGCTCACTCAGGGGCAAACAAGTCACCCTCTGTGCCCCAGGGATAATGATGCAACCCGTTCACTCTATCAGAAATCTTCCTGCACCAAGCCCATCAAACCTTCCGATCGAGACCCCTGAACCTCCAACCTTTTCAAACCCTAAACCCAAAACGGTTCAGGCTTTAGGGTTTAGGGGTTTTGGGGGCTAGGTGTTAGGGTTCTACACCCTATTGCGGCCCCCTAAACCCGTGAGACTGAAAAAACCCAAACGCATTGCGGCGCCGGAGACTTCTGGCGGGACCGGATGCGCCAGTTCAGGTGGAGGCCCAATGGTCAACTTAGCTCACGGAACCGTAAACCACACGGCTCTTTCCCCGAAGCCCATCCTGAACTTTCCTGAAATTCGAAACCCCAAGCCCCCGAATCCCATGCGATGAGTTTTGCATGAAGCTTAAAAAACCATAACTGAGGTTGCGGCTGCAGTCAACCTTGGCAACCCAAAAATCGCACTCTACACCCAAATGTAGGGTAACCAACTGGTCTAACTGCGCAATTTGCACAGACGGTTTAGGGTTTAGGGTTTAGGGCACAGTCCATGGCATGTTTGCTCAAGTTGCAAAACCTGCTGAGAAACACTAACATGAACTGACCAACCACACTTGCAGGTGGAGAGAGCACCTAACAAAAAAGCTTCGACCACCACTGAGCGGGGAAAGACCTGTACCTGTAATATCCGAATCAAAGCGAAACTAGCCAACAAACCCGAACCCCGTCCCCCCCCTCCTGTGTCTGTGCAAATTCGAGACTGAAGAAAACATCCATGGACTCTGCTGGGCATATGCATTCCTGAATACATCTGCTAGCGCAGGAGATCCGAGGAGTTATCAACGTCATCAAGTTCGATGGTTGACCGAATCAGAAAGGGGTCAGTGTTCTGTTGTCCAGTCAAGGGCAAATGTCGATGGGGCTGTTTCGTCATCAATGGTGGCATGCCCATGCTCCCATCCGATCCGTACACCAGTCCGACGCCCCTTGACAAAATCCATAGGAAGACATACAGTACTCAAACAAGAAATCGTTTGAGAGGCGGTAGTGCCGTGCACACGGTGCCCAACATCTTGTGATCAACTGATTGCAGTTTCCGGGGGCATCTTGATGCACGGGTTGTTTCTCATTGTGGCACCAACCATACACAGCTTACACCGCCTGAATCGCGAAGCTGGGTATGTCTCTGTTCCTACTGCATCGCTCTTCCATGAGACCTGCCATTGCGGACCTGACATTCCACTCCTGCTTGCGGAGTTCTGGGCATGCGCAATACGCTCAACGCAACTCCATCCATGCTCGACAAACTGCAAGCGTCTTGGTTTGCAGGACACTTGCAATGGTGCTCCCGCCCCTGGCCTTTTTTGTTTGCTGCTTTGGACTGTTCAATCCGGTTCGCATCACCAAGTCGGCTGTTGGCTTGACAACTTTGCAAATCATGTTCATGTGGATTCCGCATGTACAGCGGTGTTCTGCACACACACACGCACAGAAACAGACACACACACACACACACGACGGGAGATATCGCAGGCACGACATGCGATCGCCGAAACGCGGATTCCCGCAAGTAAACAGGCATGCGACGGATGGTCACCACACCACTACATGCCACTACATGTCACTATATGTCACTACTTGGAAGTTCATGGGTAGTTATTGGAGTTATACGTCCCCTAATATAGGTTATAACTATAGTTACCCTACTTATGACCCTACTTATAACTACCCATGAACCTCCAAGGATGTCCTTCCAGCACAATCCGTAACGTCATTATTTGACCTGCAGGTTCGCATCTGTTGTAAGCACAATCCGGAACATGAATCCACACCCCCCGTGCTGGCTCAGACTTGGATCGCAGCGACTCATACCATTGCTTGGTGCAGCCCTGTTGAGCCCAGCCGCTGAAGTCACGTCTGTACCAGCCAGTCTTTGCTCTAGAGTACCAGTGATTGTCGCCGTCCCTTCGCTCCCAACTGTTGCGTGAAAGTGAAGAGTTTGACAGGTCACCACGGACGAGTCCGACCGCGAAAGTTTAGAATCCGAAGTGTCGCCGCAAGAGAGTTTAACCCTGAAAACTCATAACTTGAGAAGTAACCGCGAAAGGGTCGGACCGTGAAGGTTCATTTGAAGGATCACCGCGCAAGAGTCTAGCCGTGGAAGTTCAGGACGTGATGAGTTATCGCGAAGGAGTTAAACCGTGAGAGTCCAGAATCTGGAGGGTTTCCACGTGTATAAGTGACCACTGCCATATTATGCGAAAAGTTAGGAAATTTCGAGCTTTTAGGTTAGCGGTGTCGCACCTCGTGTTTGGAGGTTTGGGATACGCCCTCTGTGCAGCAGTGCACCGGAGTTCGCCACATGTCCGAAGTATTTTCATGTTAACTGCTGTGAGGGTGTGTGTGTGTGGGCACGCAAAACGATCGAACCACTGCTATCCTTGGTGAGAACGAAGCAAGACTGGCCACCAATAAGAGTTGCTACGACACAGGTGGGATGACAACAGCTTGAGCAGTCCCCAAGACTCGTCAAGGGGATGATGCAGGAGGTTCCATGTCAGAGGTTCTTCGTATGGAAACTCAAAATTGCCTTGTGGCTCAAGATGCTCAGGGAGAGTCGGTAACAATGCCCATGCCAAGCCCCCCAAAAGGCGCACGCAGGTCCCATGTTAGTTTAGAGAATGTGATCTGAGCACACCGGTGCACCTGAGCGCAACTTCTGAGGATCCTGCCCAGTCACTGTCCTCCGTGCTGGAACCGGCTTCAACGCCGCATCAGCTGGCCAATGCTGGTCCAGCTGCTGCAGTCCACCGCGCCCTAAAATAACAACGTCGTAGCACCATTCTTGCACGGTATTTGCCTGCCTTGGGTGGAGGCGTGAACTTGTACACCGGATTTCGAAATTTGTCGAGCACACGCAGCTGCGTATCTCGACCCATCCCCACGAAACGAATCACCGCATTTTTGCGAGCCTGTAGACAAGCATCGAACCTGAACTAGTTCGCGTGATGGTTCCTTTATCCCAAGGTCCGAACTCCGGGGTAGAGTTCTGGTTCCCAGCCGTGCAGCAGCAGGTTGACCTTGTAAGGTCTGAGAGATCTCAATCTCCGGCCGTGCATGCATATGCTCAGCTTCGTTGCAGGAGGCTTCCGATCAACACAATGCAACAAATGCAGGAATCTAGCAGCGACCACTTGCGCACTGCAGGCACATCTGCGTATGCGATAGGAGGAGTGCGCCCGCCTTGCGAGGGTAATGTCGTCGTTGTTTAGCGGTGGGTTCCGCGCATCATTTTGCTGCAAGAGCTCATCCACGCAAGAAAGCAGGAGACGCAATGACACCCTGATGTCAGGTGGTACAACCACACATATCTCAAGTCAAAGAAGTCAGCTGCAGCCGGCACAGTAGAACTTCAGGTCGGAGCTTGGGCACGAAGGGTCCGCCGACATCAGGGGCCGGCTGCTCGTTCCGGGGAACCCACACGCTGCGCACCCGCTTTTGGGAGGCAGCCGCTGCCGCATTGCGGGAGCCGGAGGCAGTGGATGGACCAGCACAGGCGGCAGTGGTACAGTCCATCCCCGCAGGCCTTCCGCGGCACCTTTCGACGAGAAACCCTCGTGCAGCGCTTTCGAGAAACGCTAGACGCCCCAAAGCTAGGCAAGCCAATGCAAGCCCCTGAACACCACCACACCGCCATCTATAGCTCTAAACCCAAAACTCTAGACCCTAAACTCTCAACCCTAAACCCTAAACCCTAATCCCCAAACCCTAAACTCTAAACCCTAAGGGTCCTAAGGGCCCTAAGCCCAGATGCGATTCCGATTTGAATCAGCAACGCCCGGAGAGCCGGCCAACGTCGACTCCAGAGTTTGGAGTGAAGCAACCTTGTGGGGTTTAGTGTTTAGGGTTTAGGGTTTAGGGGTTTAGGGGTTTAGGGTTTAGGGTTTAGGGTTTAGGGTTTTAGGCGGTTCAGGGCTTACTGAAAGAGGGGGTGGCAGCTTCAGGCTGCGGGGGTTTGGGGGGCTCTTTAAAGGGATCTGTAAAGGGTTTAGAGTTTAGGGTTTTGGGCATTTAGGGCTGAGGGCTGTTGGATACTGAGAGGTTTGGGATCTTAGGGTTAATACTCTTTGGGGACTGTGGATTTTGACATTTAGGCTTCAGCGCATTCGGCCTGTGAGGTTGAAGGTTTGGGCTTTTAGGCAGTACCGGGGGGAAGGTTGTGCTGACCCTCAGACCCTAAACCCCACCACCGCTGCAAACCCTCAACTCTAAAGCCCAAACCCTGAGTGACAGTCAGCCTTGGGGATTTTCGGCTTTAGGGACGATTTAGGGTTCTAGGGAGCAGGACGATATAGAACTTCTTGACCTGGGGGAAGGTTCGGGGTTCGGGATTAGTAGGGCTTGAAAGGACGAAAGGCGCGGGCTGTGGAGTTTAGGAGGCTTCGGATGCAGGGGAGGACCACGGTTCCAACAAGGAGCGCGTGCTGCGAGTCCAGGCAAGCCTGGAGTCAACCCGATGCTTCATGCAGTCATGGCCTTACAAGCCTAAGTTCCTAAACGCTAATCCGGGGCTGCGTTGGCCTTCTCAGGGCTGCGGGCTGTTGATCTTATAGTTGATGTTTTATACTACACCCTACATGCTGAACTGAAAGCCATAAACCCCAAACCCTACTGCCAAACCTCTTTACAGGCATCTCACGGCGCTACCAACAGTATTGTAATTTGCCATGTCTGCCGCTCTTTCTTTCCACTCGCTCTCGCGTTTTAGCAGGAGAATCTGATGGTGATTTAGACCCTAAACCCTAAACCCTAAACCCTAAACCCTAAACCCTAAACCCTAAACCCTGAACCCTAAACCCTAAACCTTAGTGTTGATGCCTCTCCCTGCAAAAAACCTCGGCTCCTCAGTCCCTTTCCCCGTTGCAGAGACCCTATGCGCCCTTCAAGGTTAGGGTTTAGGGTTTAGGGTTTAGGGTTTAGGGTTTAGGGTTTAGGGTTTAGGGTTTAGGGGGTCCCCTTAGGCCGAGACCCCGGCCGATCTAAGACCCGAAAGACCAGACTCCGAGACAAACGGTTGAAGGGTCGAAGCGCTCTTGACTTAGGGTTTAGGGTTTAGGGCTTAGGGTTTAGGGTTTAGGGTTCAGGGACTTAGGGGCTTAGGGGCTTTGGGGTTTAGGGCTTTAGGGGTTTAGGGGTCAGAGGCCCTACCGTAGAAGTTTAAAGAATGACCTATATTAAGATCATTCCTTAGGGTTTAGGGTTTAGGGTTTAGGGTTTAGGGTTTAGGGTTTAGGGTTTAGTGGTTCCTTATTATAGTTATACTACGAAGGATCCCCAAGCCCTACTTTAATTATTAAGGCCCCTATAGTAATTGCTGTGCTTGTTCCTTTCTGTTGTTGGCAGCTGGGTGCAACTCTTGGACGACCAAAAGCGCTTTGGGGCTCAGGTTTGGGTCGCGGGTGTCCCTAAAGTTTCCCCAAACCCTGAACGCTAATGCCTAAACCCTACCTGTAACTGAAAAGACCTACCTCTTAAGGAACTATATATAGAAACCATAATAATGGACCCTAAAAAGGTAGGTCTTTCCGGCTACAGGTAAACCCCAAACGCTAAAGCTTGCCAGGCCGGGTTAGGGCGTTGGGTGGGGGAAGTAGACATTTGAAGGCTGTAGGGAGCCTTGAGGCTTCGGGCAGAATGAGCGGGCTTACCGACACCTACGAACCTGAAGCACAGATCGTCAGACTTTACGGGTTTTAGGTTTTGAGGTTTCAGGCTTCAGAGCTTTAGGGT
>CAJNDV010005781.1:0-23449 GCA_905221635.1 Symbiodinium sp. CCMP2456 | reverse complement strand
ATAACTACCCATGAACCTCCAAGATGGGTCTTGGCCGTAACCTCCGTTGTCCTCGCCTTGGAAGCCGCTTGGGTCTCCTCAGACTCCTCAAAGGCTGGCTCCTCCTCCTCCTCCTTTCTTCCCAGAGACTCCAATATCACTTAATTAAGGAATATACCCTAAATAATTGTAAGATCCCTCGTATGATTTAAGGTATATTCCAAAATTAAGGGATATTGGAGTCCCTGGGAAATTCCGGCCTGTAGGTGGCCGGCGCGGCTCGAAACATTGTCGCGCACATTTGGCTGCGCTGGCACGCTCCCCAGTCGCCAAACGCAGCAGGAGCAGAGCACGCAGAGCACAGCACCAAGTCGTTGGATGATGACGAAATGCACAGCACACTGCATCCACAACACCCTCAGCAACTGCAGCACCATGATACGACATCGGGACGCTTGAATATTGACTGGAGGGTACCCGCGGTGGGAAGGTTGGGGTGAGGCAGGAACAATGGGAAGGGTTTTACATGTTTCATCAGGTACGGCTGGCCGGTCCTGCCCACCCTATTGTTGCTGGCGCAATTAGATATGGAAGACTTACTAGGCTGCTCGCTAGCTTTCGTGAATAGAGTGGTCTGAAGTGAATCTACTACAGTAGTTGCAAGACTCGAAACTGCTGTTACCAGTAGCAGAATGTAAGGCCCAGGCAGGCAAATTCCTGGGCCCTGAATTTCTGCTTCTTGCTTTCATAAAGGTATGGAGAGACCAGACCGCATCTGAGGATCACGGCAGCGGGCATATACAGTGACAGCATCTTGAGTGGAAATACAGGGCACCCCCGAAAAAAAGAAAAAAAAAAACGAAACCTCGAAGCCCAAACCTTCACAAGCTTAAACCCTAAACCAACCTGAATCTTAAACCCCGAGTGACACGCCCCACGACAACCTCAAAAGCTCAAGAAAGGCACTGGGACGGGAGCTCGCAGAGCTGGGACTTGATGACAATGACATGAGCCTTGAGGCACTCGAGGCACTCGGGCTCCTCGTGCTTCCGGCATCTGACCTTTGGAGTTTACAAAAGCTTGGGGCTTAGGGCTTTGGGCTCATAAAGCCCCCTATATAACCCCAAGGGTCCCTTAAGGGTCCCTCCTTTAGTTCCTTGAAGAAAGAACCCTATTAGCCCAAGCTAAACCCCTAAACCCTAAAGCTGCAGGTTTGGCTTAGACCCGGGCCTTGGGCTGAATGTTTAGGTTTTACTTTGCTTAGAGACGGGGGGGGATGCAGGTTAAGGGGGTTAAGGTTTGACGGTAGGTTTTGTAAAGTTAGCGTGAAGTGTGAAAAGTGTGTGGCTTTTTTTCTCCGGTTGTTTCGGCGGATATTAGGATCAGACTTCACTAGGGGTCAAGCTTCGCAGGGCCGGGGGCCTCAAGTTCAAGGGTCTTAAGATTCAGGGGTTTAAGGTTGTAAGGAAAGTGAGGGCCTCAGCGGATTTTGATCTGACGGCCTCCTGACACCCCTGAGTCCCGAACTACCTTTAACTCTTAAATCGCGAAGCTCTGGAATGAACGTAATAACGACGAATTTAAAACTGGTGCGATCGTTGCAGGAACGTGTTGAATGGACCCTTCTCTCCTGGCAGACTGGCAGCCTAAACGGACAAGGCATCACCAAAAATTACAGTCTCAAGCCTGCAACATGAAGCCCCCCCGAAAAAAAAGTCCTGAAGCATGCCAGGGCGGCTTCGGGGAGAGTCTTACCCAAAACTCGTCATCCGGCTGCCCACGCTGCGAGCGGGAGAAGGTAAAGCTCCTGCCCCCAAGGATCGGCGTGCTCCGTGAACGCAGCTGCGACATGGCCAAAGTCAACAAGGAGGCGTCGCGTTGAGGCGAATTGCCCTTCGCGACTTCTGTTCTTTGGGCCTGGGCGGCTTCTCCGAATCCGGAACCTTGAACCCGTGAAGCCCGACCGACTCTAGATTTGGTTTCGCGTCTGCCTTATTCGTCTTCCTGAGGCAAGAACGTCTTTTTTACAATCGCATTCCAGCAATCACAATAGCAGCATGTCAGTTCAGAGGGCCATCTTGGCACCACCCGTGCATGTCTAGCTTTCCAGCTTGAAGTTCATGGCAACCGATTGTGGGCGGCCCAGTACATGCGCTTCCGGAGCGTCCTGGCAACTGGGTTGCAAGCTGTTGCTTGCTCTTTGTGGGCCTATGGAATGGAAGACGCGCACAGCCCCATCCTAGTGTGCAAAACTGCTGTGAAGAAAGCCCGCACAACTCCCAGAAGCCCCCGAAAGACCCAACAGGGACTTCCACCGAGGTCCTTCTGAAGGCCCTCCCAGAGGCGCCAGGCCAGGCTCTCCGGGCTATCGGGTTGAAGCGTGTGCCAGGCCGAGAGCAGCAAAGGTGCGAGCAGGGCCAACCGGCTAAGCCAAAGCATCCGGAAGCCAAAGCCCACGGCTGAGGCCGCAAGACCTCAAGTGGCAGTCGAGATGCTTTTAAGTGTCAAAGGAAGTAGTAGTCGTCGTCGTCGTGGTGGTGGTGGTGGCAGCGTCGTCGTCTGTGGTAGCCGTGGTAGTTGTGCTAGGTAAGTACGAGTCCTAGTAATACTCATCGTCCCGGTGGCAGTGAAGATAGGAACAGCGGTAGCAGCAGTCAAAATAGTAGTGGCGGTGGTCGTGGTGAAGGGCAGATAGAGCACTGAGACACAAAGACTTACGTACATAGCTTATCGCGCGCATGGACCTACATGACTGCACACTACTGACACATGTCTAGGTGGGGCATCAAAGCTTGCAATGCACGAGGTCTTGCTTTGGCCTGCTGGCCCACGGCAGGAGAGTCAAACAGTGACAACAAGCTCTAGATGCCGGCCAAAGTGCTCAAAAAGCAGCAAAGCTGAAGGTCATTCACCTGCCAAGCTGAGCCATGCAATGCAGATTGGAGCAGCTCGCCAGCGACTGTGAATCATGCCAGATCGATAAAGCTGGAAGACGGCAACATGTCAAGACATCCGACAGTTGTGCTTCTCGACTTTTCGGAAGGTTTCTGCACTGATGTTGGGTGTTTCGACTGTTGGGCTTGTCGCCAACTTTCATTGTGTTGGAGTGTTCAGGCCTTGCCAGTTTCTCGAACTCTTGTGGATTTTGGGAATGTGCTGCACGTTCATGGGCACTGTTAGCCCAAGAGCTATGCTTGTGATCCAAAGGGTCGGCCACGCTCTGTAGATCCAAGACAATTACCCTAAACCCTAAACCCTGAATTAAAAACTGGGAATGAGCTGAACCCAAAACCCTAAACCCTAAACCCTAAACCCTAAACCTGCATGGTACCTAAACAAAGTCTGACTGGAGGCGCTTGGAGGCTGGAGGCCTGGAGGGCCCTGGAGTGAAGGCCACTGGAGGGGTTGGAGGCCCTGGTGAGCCGCTGTCAGGTTTTTGTTCATGTCATGTTTGTTCATGGGTAGTTTTCTAAATTAGGGTCCCTTGTAGGGTCCTTATTACAAGGGTGCCGTACTATATTGGGACCTAAAAAGGGGCCCTAATTTAGAGAACTACCCTCATGTTTCTTCCAGGCTTGTTTCAAAAAAATTTCCAGATCTCCTGGAGCCCCCCGGAAGATGGAGGCCTGGAGGCCCCTGACAGCATGGCTGCTATGCTGTCAGCTGACATGCACCCCTGAGTAGAGTATCCCAATGAAGGGCTTAGGGTTTAGGGTTTGCTCTGCTGGAAGCACTTCAGAAGCACCCACAGCCCCAACAAGCTTCCACCTGCCTGCGGCTCCCCGTACGGCTGCACCATCCAAACAGTGAAAGCCATACCTGGGTAGGTCTCAGCAAACCGACAGGCTTGCGACTCGGGGCTAGTGTTCTAGGCTGGTGGGGGTTGGGGGTTGTTATTCTGGAACCTTCTGAACTCTTGGGATTCCCATTGCTAGTATCATTCAGATATCCACGGCATGATGGTTTTGTAGGCAATGCAACTACTCTTAATCCCAAAACTTACTCTCAAAAGACCTCCAAGAAATCCAAGCATTTGCCTGGAGACCGAGCGTGATGATGACGACCTTGCCCACAGCAAATAGTAGAACCTGAGCCGCTTTTACAGAGCCGCTTTTGCTACTCAAAAGTGGCAGGATTCGAGGTGTGCATGTCTAGAATTTCTGAATCAGTCTTCCCTTTCGAAGGCCTCAGCTTGATGCAACGACAACCTTTGAGGTCAAAAGGTGCACTCCTCCCCGTCTCACAGGAGACAGGCCGTCGAAAGAAGGATGGCTGCACTATGGTGCAGGTTGCCACTTGCGGGATTACAGGCCTAGTCCCCCAACCCAAGCATTGGAAGGGAAGGGACCTCCTTTTCCGTGCTAGATGCCACTTGAGCTGCCGATACCACCTCAGCGGTGCAATCAGGCCCCACCCACATGTTCCCACACATGGACCATGGCAAGCAGTCGTTGTTGCACGTCTTAGGCAGTCTCAAGAAGCAATCGCTGCGACCAAGCTTGGTCAAGAAACGTTAACCAATGCCACAGCAACTAATTTGAGAACCACCTCCATCCACAAATCGCGGCACGTGCCCTTGGCTCTGTGGGGCTGACTCAAGGACCAAGGATCTGCTGTGACTGGGTCAAGCAACATGGTAGCTCAATCAGACCCGAAAACCTAAGGAACAAAAGAGACAGACTGCGCTATCCATAGGATCCCCCATTTCCACATCTGCACCTTCTGCTCAAGCAAGGAACATATTTGAAGAGAAGCTCCTTGGCACCCCGCAACACTCCTCGGCCAGCCCACACATGTGCAAACTCCAAGTCAGTGGCGCCGGCAGAACTTAGCCGCAGCCGAACCCTAACCCTAAACCCTAAACCCTAAACCCTAAACCCTAAACCGTCAGCCAGGCTGCGGTCATTCTTTCCTTCCTCTTCGATTAAGAGACGCTCCACCAACATCTCGGTGATGGCATGGTGCCGGAGTCGATCTGATTCTTGTTGAAATTCAAAGTGCGCAGGATTCACCTTATGTTGAATACCAACGGCTACAGTCACTGAACACCACAGCTGCAAGTTTTGGATAAGTTCAGGCCAGCGGCGTCTAACTCCACGGGAGTGCCATCCAACAAGGTCACCATCCTGGCCAGAGAACACTGACCCATGATCGTGAAACAACAGAAAATCTATGAGTCTCCAAAAAATGCATGCAACACCATGCAGCACAAGAATTCCCTTGGCTTGTCACTGCCCCCTGTTGCCAAGAAGACCCGCGAAAGAGACATGACATCATCGGCTGCCGGACTGGACCTACTTTCTTGAAACCCAGAGCCACACCAGCCAAGGCTCCCCTTGCCCTCGCGCAGCTGCACTCGAACGTTGCGTTTCTGAAGCACAGCGACATAGGCCACGGCTGCAGCTGTCAAGCGCTTCTGCAGCATGCGCTCCTGGAAGAAAGTGAGACACTCCCCTGCTGAAGCCACGGTTTAGGGGTTTAGGGTTTAGGGTTTAGCCTGCATGCATGTTCTTGCGCAGTGCATGTTTAGCGGCTCTAAGTGCGACAGGGCATGAAAAGGCCCTGTGATTGGGTGTACTTCCAAGCACTTTGTGTTTGGTACACCTGCCTGCAAAACTCCTGCAGAGGCATGGTAAGGAAATGAGAGGCTGCTGGGGTGAAGATGCTGATAGAAGCATGAAAATTCTACTTGAACTCGAGTGACCAGCAACACGGAGCATGCAGCGTGACAAGCTAGACCCCTCGAGGCCATGGACATTCACTACAAGGTACAAACCAGTCTTGCAGAACCATGCCATTGTCACGCGCTGCTCCACCTGTTAAAGCGCGCACCAACACAACCAGGTACTTGGCAAATGTCGACTCCTAGACTGCAAAGAGCAAGGCAGGCAGCAGGCAACATCTTCTACAAAGCGAGGCCCGAGGAAGGATGCCCGACCCTGACATGCCTGAGAATCTGAAGAAGCTGCGACTTAAAGGAGCAAGTACACACGCAGGCTCCTCCATGGCAACATAGAAGCTGCACTCATCTTTATTCCCGTTGTTCACCTGCAGAGGAGCCCGCTTGATGTGCAACAGCTTGTGCTGTCGAAGGTAGAGGTAGATCAGGAAGCACGGGATCAAGATGGAGTAGCATATGGCACATGGCCAGAACACGGCAACAACCTCAAGAAAACCCGCACATATGAGCAAGAGTAAGACTCTTCAGGATGCAGGCTACATGTCGTGAGGCCGCCGCTGTATGGAGCTCGGGCGAAGCCTCGAAGTTGCAACGAAGATCGGGAAGCTGTCTCAAGAATGCAAACTCATCCGCAAGCTTCTCGCCGCCTGTCAGACACGATTGAACCGGGGGCAAAAAGAACAGTCGCAGGGATGCAAGTGAGTCCTGCGATGGCCTCATGGAAGCATCAACACACCCCAGGTTGCAACGACTAGTACAGTGAGCGGTCTGATTGCTCGGAACCCTGCATACAACGATGAAGAGCTGTAGGACTTCTAGACCTTTACACGAGACATCTGATAAACTCTAGCTCTACGACTCTGTGTCCGTTTAGCACGAAACGAAGCATGCTTAAAATCA
Organism: Symbiodinium sp. CCMP2456; assembly: GCA_905221635.1. Classification (NCBI taxonomy): domain Eukaryota; class Dinophyceae; order Suessiales; family Symbiodiniaceae; genus Symbiodinium; species Symbiodinium sp. CCMP2456. The sequence continues at coordinate 16,890 of CAJNDV010005781.1, read as the reverse complement.
TTGCAGACCTACACAGTAGCTCAGTAGCTAGCAACAACCGCTCCGAGCGACACGTAACTGCCACATGAGAATTGCATAATCATATTCACCATACATACCAGGTGCTGTCCGCCAGTGGGTAAGGTGTCAGGCACTGTGACTACGAATAAGGCCGCTGGAAAAAAAGGGGTGTGGAAGGTAGAACTCTGCTCTGCCATCGTGACGCGTCACCAACGCCTGGCCTGCATCAAATCGCTGGCAACTCTGCAAGGAAAAACATTTCGAGGCACCACCGATAAAGAATAGCGTCAAAATCTTCAAGGCTGCATTGACTCCTCACAACATGTCAACAAAAGCGCTCCAGAGGGGATACTGGCAAAGCCGGCCTGCGCTCAAGCAACAGCAACAGTCACGAGAAGCGAAGTCCTGCTCCGGCGTTGAAGAACTCGAGACCCAGGCAGCAGAAAAGCAACAAAAGCGGGAGCATCGGTGCAAGTAGCCCGAAAGCCAGACGCACCCGAGCACCACCGAAGTAGCACTGCAAGTAGAGAAGCTCTTGTATGTTCTCAACGGTCAGCTGCAAGGTCTCCATGTAAGGCAATTCCCAAAGCCCGCTTCCCGCAGTCTCATCCTGTGCAAGGCTGACGGCACTGGCGAATGCCGCAACAACGACCCAAAGCTGACACATCTGAATGAGCAAAGGGATCTCATTCTTCAGCAGCTTCTTTCGCATGTTGCCGAGTACACCTTCACCCAAAATAGTCTCTTCCAGGTACTGCAGCAGTTGTTCTGCCCGGTGGCCCGGAGACCAGTGATCGACAAAGTAAGCAACGGCTGCTGCGCAGGCACAGAGCAGGACACCAAGCATCAGACAGACGCCGGCTTTGATGAGCCACCGTGGGAAACCTCCTTCCGAGCATTCGATACACATGCGGCCTGCCTCGAAGTAGGTCTCACTGCATGCCATGCAAAGCGGGCCCGCGTAGCCTCGGTCTTGCAGCAGTTAAGACTTGGGGGCCTGAGATGCCATGTACATGACGTCGAGGAGTAGCCTGTAGTCTGTGCCTTCATGTGTCAGCCAAGACGCCCGATTCGCAGCCTAGGCCACCGGCTTTCCCACCCGGACAGCGGGCTGCCACGAGGCACTGGAAAGCCTTGGGGTTGAGGGCTGAGGCAATCTAGGGCTTAGGGTCGAGGATGAAAGGTTTCAGGTTGTGGAGTCAGAGTCTGAGTTTAGGGTGTAGGGTGTAGGGAGTAGGGTGTAGGGTTTAGGGTTTAGGTTTTAGGGTGTAGGGGTGCTTGACAGCCTCCGTTCCATTCTCCTGCAATCGGGCAAAGCCCGTCAAAGGCTCTGCGGACTTCACGTCAGACAGCTTGCTGGAGCAATTCAGGTGCCTGTCCTCAGGTGACGAGATTATAGTATCCTAGCTTGTCTAAACCACCGGCTACAAAATTAGGGAATGAAAGTCGTCCTTCATCTTGGGGAAACCGAGGAGCTTCGCAGGACACACAGGAGTCCTCCAAGAGTGCTCGGCCCGGTGGACATCCACAAATCCAAGTGTTGCTGTCGACCTGGCGCACAGACCCACGCTGACACTTGCACTCGTGCACTGACTTGGAGCGCTTCGGGCTGGTGGAGTTTGCTGGACATGCCGTGCAACTTGGCGAACTCATGTTGGTGCTGAAGGTATTTTCAGAACACTCGCTGCAGTTGATGCCAGTGCCATGCCAACCTGGCAAGCAACTGCACCACTTCTCTGGCATGAGCTTTGCTGGTGTAATCTCCAGAGTGGTGGTGCTCCGATCTAGATCAAAGCAGGCGTACCCTTTGTCCGTGCGAAAGTTCGTTCGATCAACTGTCCTGCTTATGTCATGGGAACTGAGTAGCATCTCCACGTCCTTCATGGAATCATTGTGCAAAATAGTCTCCCGCATATCCAGAACAACTTGCCTTCTGAGAGCCTTTGCCAATTCACCGGCAGCAACGTGGAGTGGCTGCATGTTCTCAACGACGACAAGCGTATGGCAGGCAGGTGGTATAGCAGCAAGGAAACTCAAGTTGTTTCCTGACAGATCCAAGACTTCCAGTGAAGTCGCGAGTGGACTGCGCATCTCAAGGTCAATTACGCCATCGCCACGGCTTGTAGGTGGCAGGGGATCCAAGGATGGCAACTCATCGGTCAGCCCTGCTCTTGCAGCCAACACGCTTCCCAAATGGTCACAGGCCGCCAGCGGCCGGAGCAAGTCCGACGCCGGCCCATTCAACTGGCAATCAGAGACCTGGCCGTAGGCCGCAAGGCCATGGATGCAGGATTCAGTTTGTACAGGCCACAAGCTACACACATACGTGCGTTCAGACATACAACAACTGCAAACCACTAGCAGCACTAGCATGTATAAAGCCTTCAGTCAAACACTGTTGGACTGGTTCATTGATGACTTGCGCCACTGCCATGAAGCGAAAGCCACACAGGGAAACATCCTGTCCAAACATCAGCTTCAGCCTGTCTGCATACTCCCCTGCCCAAGTTCTAAAATGCCAGTGTTTTCAATGGATGCTGTGGCTAAGAATCACTATGCCCCATCTGTGGCCAGTACTCTTGCTCATGTAAGGCATAAGGTCACAAGCGCCTTTCACCCTCTGTTGCCCTGTGGGCCGGTGGGTTTTTGGCACAGGACGCCACTGGATTTGGATCTGTTAAACGAATACAGTTGCGCTGCACCCTGATTCACCTCATCTGCTCAAACAGGTCATGTGCATGCTGCATGCAACCATGCACATTTCCGGGGGCTGGCTCGCCAACGAATGATGTAAGAGCACTCCTAGAAGCGATAGCTTCACAAGCACAGAGCGGTCTGCCTCCAAGGTTGTTAAAGCCGGTAGAAACCGCTTCTTCTCCTCTGGAAGCAGCTGTAGCAGGTCTCTGCGATCGTCACCAATAGGAAGGAAGTGAACTCGGCTGCCCTGGACACAGACACATCAAGGCGTGGCGTCTCTCATGCTGGTGCTCCCGTATGCGTGCGTGCTCTTAGAAGCGATGGTCAACGACGAAACGCCATGATATACAGCTCAGCACATTCAGTCCCAAAATTTTTCGCACATGCCAAGAGCCAAGAATTGATGCTACGAACCTGTCATTGGATTGACGAAAGACTGCGAAATGTGCTGGCTGCACAGCGGTCTGCTGAAGGCCGTGTGCACGCAAGAGCCCCGGTTTTCCGGCACCCCTCCCACACAAACGGTCCATTATTTGCTGTCTTTGGCTGCTTGCAAGTGTCTAGGCCTGTGGTGCATTTGTTGTTCCTGCTGTTATTGTTGCTGCTGCTGTTGTTGCTGCTGTTGCTGCTGTTGCTGCCGTTGCTGCCGTTGCTGCCGTTGCTGCCGTTGCTGCTGTTGCTGCTGTGTTGCTATTGTTGTTGCTGCTGTTGTTGTTGCTGCTGTTGTTGCTGCTGCTGTTGTTGTTGTGGTTGTGGTAGCCGCCACGGATCAGACGGACGCGCAGCTAGCTGAAGCTTACGAACAGGCTGTGGGTGCCAACCTTGCTTCTCTAAAGGCACTGGGACCGCAGCTCGGCTGCGAGAGCCAAGTTAGCCAATTGGCATAGGCGGACGGTTGACCTCAAGCCGGGTGACCGCGTAGTTTGGAACTCGCCGAAGGCCCGCTCAGTGGGGGGCGGGTCGGGTTCCCTGGAAACCGGATCTGACCGGCCCGTGGCGCGTCAAAGACGTTCGGGGTCACCGCCTGACTCTTGAGCCTCCCTGCCAGGCTCTCTTCAAACGTAAAGGTTGGTCCCACTTTCGCACCATGTGTTCCCGCAATTACTGACCGTCTGGTCTGCCAGGTCCCAATTCCTGGGCTCAGTCACTGTCTAAGGCGAGCAGGCGGCAGGGTTTCCACCCTCCGCGCGGTGGAGGAAGTCACATCTTTGTTGCATGTCTTGCAGTGGCGAAAGCAGCGGATGGCATTACTGCCAGTGCACTCACAAAATTATTCTCAGCCAGGGATAAAGTCGTTTGAGCATGCTTGTCGCACTAGCAACAGCCAGTGCCACACCGAGGCCAGGTCCTCACTCCCATCCAGGTCCGACGGATGGGCAACTGCCCACCCTCAGAGCCCTCTCCTCCGTACCAGGGCCCCAGGCCTCGAGCTGGACTCGCGAGACGAGAGATACGCCTTCCATCATGGAACGCTGGACATCTTGGCCAACAACAATGCTCTGAAGACAAGTCCTGGCTGCAAGCTGAGGCTCAGGCGACCTGTGATATTCTCGTGTTACAGGAGACGCATTGGAAGGAGACTGCTGAGTTCACAGCAGGCTGGTACTGCGTCCGCTTCACCGGAGGCCTAGCGTTCCCCTGTAGCAGTCTCGCTTGAGCCAGGGGCCACGGCCCAACCCAAACCTAAGCCTAATGCGAAGGGGGCACGACTAAGGCTGACGGCGTCATGGTCCTGTTATCTCCTACCATCAATCCGCAATGCATCCGATGGCAGGAGCACGCTGACGGCCGAGTCGGAGGTACGTTTCGACTGGTATGGGGCGCGAACTACCGTCATGGCGGTGTACCAGCATGTATGGTCCCAGCCAAAACAGGCCAGGGGCGTGCGGCGAGTGCCAGCACGTGACATTCTCTCAATACAAATCTCCTGCAGGCCCACCATTTGGTAGCTTTAAACACGTGGCAAGCTACATCAGCTCATACCTTCATGCAGGGCGCATCGCTCACGCAGGTTGATTTCGTTCTGACAAGGGAAGGTGGCTCGGGGTCAAACCACTGCCTCATGACGCCAAGGCCCTGCAGGCAGCCGTGAGATCAAACTCCCCTCAGGCTCAAGCCACGCAAACCTGGGTACCAAATAGACTGGCCGAGGCCATGTCACCTGTAGACTGGGATGCTCTGCTTTCTCAGGCCACACAACATTTCTTCCCCAAGCAAGCAGCCCGTACCCCGAAAAGACCGGAAACAATGGCAGCCAGGCGCCTCTGGCGAAGCAGACGTCAGACGCATAGGCAAGCGGTCAAGCTTGCGAGCCCCGGGCTTCGGACTTTTTGGCTGAGGTTGATGCGGCTGTAACCGAAGGGGATCAACATGTGGCATATCAGGTTCTGAAGCAACTACGACTTCTGAAGCAACTACGACCATGGCACCCAGCTACCAAGGCGCAGCTGAAAGGCGCAAATGGGTATCTCCTCAGCCCTGCCGGCGAGCTCAACGAGCTCAGCACGTACGCTAAAACAGTGTTTGCTGCGCATCCTCCGTTAGCGGCAGGCATGAAAAACTAGCCAAGCACACTGCATCCATCAAGCCGGGCAAGGCGGTGCCGAAAGGCGCGGAGCCAGCCGCAGCCTGGAAGTCGCGCGCGACCCCGGTAGCGCAATAGTGTATCAACACGACTCCGGAACAAGGCCTGGATGACGGGCCTCCTCAACGCAGACTTGTGCCTTATCCCGAAGCTCGAGGAGGGGGTGAGCCGGTTCTGGTGGAGCTGTCGTCGGGGAAGAGGGCTCTCTTTTCCGTTTGGGAGGACGTCAGGATTGCCATGGTGAAATCTTGAGCCCTTCCTCCGTTTCCTCGTCTCCAGTCTCTGCTTCACTATCGAGGCTATGCGGCTGTCCGACAGGGCCTCTCATTGGCACGCAAGTATATGTTCGGGAGTGTCAGCTGCATGTTTCTGCCCTTAAGAAAACGAGAATTATGCCAGTGTCCTTCAGGGGTATCTCCGCTGTGGCTGCAAGTTCCTCCGACATGACGGAGGCAGCCCGTGAATTTGGTTGATCCTCGGGATCATCGTCATCAACTTCATCGGCCGGTCCGCGGCTCCTTGGGAGACAGCCTCGCTTCGTCCTGAGCCGAAACCCGGGCCGGCTGCACCTTCCGGGCGCCTTCACTCAATCTCGCTTGCCGTTTGAGTGGGCAACGGAGCTTCCGGCGACCCTTGTGGTCACGCTTGACGACTCCGGCAGGGCTGACACGGTTCCAATGCCATTTGTTTCACACTTGGCCAGGAACTCAGAATAGGACATGGTGTGACGCGGTCGGTTTACGAAGTCGCCTCCCCAGACTTCGAATATGATCAGACAATGGTCTTCAAGATTGCTATTGAACCCCGCCGACTGTGACCGGAGCTCAAGGGCCCCTCTCTGCCCACGAGGGCGAGGCCATTTTGTCAGCCGCGGAGCCCTGGCTGGTACCCAACATGTTTGCTTTCACCTCAAGCTGAGAATCAATACGACCGTCTCGCAGATGTGGGGATCTGCCACAACCAGTTGCGCAGCGCACAGTTATTGGAGACAACCCCCTCTGCACATTCAAGCAGCTCTCCGGGGCTTTCCCACCCCCGATCAAGTAGCAATACGCTCTGGCAGCCAGCATACGCCATCCTGGTCGAGAGGGTGTGGCCGCTCCCGGCTGTTCCAGTTACTGCCACTGCTGACGATGGTTACTTCATGCTGTTACTTTTACTGGTGGCCTGTTCGCCTGGCTTTCAAGTGCAGGACGTCGGATGGGCCAACTGGGGTATCAGGCGCAACGAGGATACTAAAGAGCTCTTCCATGACTACGTTATCTTCGACGCATCAGCTTGGCATCACAAAGTGGATGTGGACCCGACTTGGGCACGTCTCTCTGCAAACAAAGAACTTGCGTCTTTCATCAAGCAGGAGAAAAACGGTTTGCTTGCCAGCTTTGGCGGCCTGAAAGCGGCGAACAGAGTCGCGAGCATCCTCCAGCAGTACGACCGCAACGTGGTTTCCTGCTTTGACGCTGTTTGCCGCGCGCTAACCGATGCAAGACAGAAGGCCAAAGCTAAAGAACTTCGTCAGTATCTGCGCACGGGCTCAGTGCACGGGCAGTTCCAGCCTCCCACAAGACAGCCTCCAGTGGAGACACCTTTTGAAACGGCCTGGGACTAATCCCTAATGTTTGGGTCTCTGCTGAGGTAGCCTCCGGAGACCCAGGTCGCGGTGCAGTACTACGGCCCTCTCTGTGAGGCACCTCCGGAGTAGCTGTTGCCTGTTGTGTTCTGGTCTTAGCTATTGCGTTCTTTCTGTTGTCGGGTGAATGGGTTCCTATTTCTGTTCTTTCCATACGTGTTTAGTGCAAGCCCTACCTCCCTTCAAAGGCATTCCCCCGGCGCATGCATCCTGCAGCTTCCAAATGGCTTGCGATGGGGACGGTGTAAGGGAACAAGGCTCACACACCGAATTCAGACAGGGGCTCCCCTCACGCCCTGGACGTCCATTGCAGAGACTTAGCAGAGTTGGGCATCTGGTTTTTCTGACTGTTTCTAGTGTGAACCGCTCTGTCTCTCTCACTCTTGGGATCTCTCTCTGTGAAACTCTGAAGTTGAAAGCGGTGTGGCCCGCCTCGAGTTCCAGTGAACAATAAGAAGACCGAGTACCGTTTTGGCTGTCTTCATCTTCGGACAGTAGGTTTACCACAGAAAGGTGGAGTTAAGTAATGAACGTACTGGTTCCCAACTATCTACTCCTAAACTTCCTAAAGCATATCCTCTTGTTTGCTTGCTCTGATGCTCTTTTGTGTGTGTGTGTCTTGCATGTCTCAAGCCCCCAGCTGTTAGGCCACTAGGCTTTGCTTGGATTTCGCTTAGTAGGAAGGACCTCGAACTGAGCTGACGCGCAGCACGACATGTTGTAGATCGACAGTGGTAGATGTCTGTAGTGCCTCAACGGGAACTCGGCCTGACACCCTACCCGCCATTTGCCTCGTGCCAGTGGCAACCCATCTGTTCTCGGCAGGGTATCCCGTTCCAACCTGCTGTAAGACAACCCCCGTTTTGGTCCGTGGCACGTTGCATCGCAGCGAAGTTGGGATCGACCCTTTGTAACAGAGGGGCAAGGTAGCCCAAGTGGCGATGAAGGCTTTGACACTCGACTGTTAGGGAATTACCTGGAGCTGAGCCCAAGCTCTCCCAGCCCACCTCCAACTGTGGAGCTTCAGATGGGACCCTCCCTTTCCTGAGTTTAGTGTGGTGGTCTCTGGTGGCTCCGTAAAGGGGCAGACTTGGCAGTTATGCAGAGAAGCCAGAAGCCTTGCAAACGACACCAGCAAAGCCTTGGCTGCCTTGTCTGAGATCTATGACACCCCTGAACTCTCCAGGCAACTAAGTACCGGTCTGAGAGCTTCAGGGTGCGCAATTTGCGCGCCTTGCCCCGCCATCGCCGCGTAAGCCTTCCGGTTACCAAAGTGTCGGAGAAATCCACGATCTCGGCACTCGGCAAGTGAATGATGCCATCCATGCTTCCGGTAACCTGAGTCCCTGCAAGGTAGAGCTCCTTCAAATACGGTGCGTCTTTGAAGACCCACATGTTTCCGACGATTCTAGTCGACGACAGGTCGAGCAATTCCAACTGATTGGCAGCAGCACCGGACATCAGCACACCTACGTCACCGACAACTCGTGACGATGCAAGCTGCAAATCATACAAGGCAGGCTTGTTCGCAAACACTTCGATATCTCCAGTGACGTTGGTGAGAGACATGACCACCCTCACTAAGGACTGAAGATGTTCAAAGGCTTGCACATCACCTCCAACATGTGTTCCATGACACTCAAAAACAGCAAGCGCGTCAAGCTGCTTCAAATCGACGATGTCACCGACCACCGCGGTGGAAGTAAAGCTCACGACTTGGAGTCGAGGCAGGGCTCTCAAGGCGGAGATATTGCCGAAGACTTGTGTCTTCTGCAGCTTCAGACGAGATATACCGCTGGCGTTGAAAACTGCAATGTCTCCATGAACCCCAGTGTTGCCCATCAATATGTTCTCCAGCTTGCGGTGGGAAGCGAAGGCACGCGTGTCCCCGCTCACGGCTGTTGAAGTCAGATCGACTTTTTGCAGGTGCGGAGTTCTTTGGAAGACCACAATGTCTCCCCAGACTCTCGTTGAAGTCATCTGGATAATTGTCAGAAGCTCTGTGGAATTGAATACCTCGATGTCTCCACTGACTCCGGTCAAAGCCAAGCTCAGAACTGTAAGCTCCTTGTTCTTCTGGAATACTTGGATGTCTCCGACAACTTGGGTGGACGAGAGGAACAGCTCATTCAACTTGGGAGTGGCCTGGAAGGCCTGAATGTCACCTGAGACCTGCGTGGCCCCCAGATCCAAGCTTTCTAACTTCACCAGAGCCTGGAAGACCTGAATGTCGCCTGACACTCGCGTTCCTCGGAGACTAACATCGCGCAGGTCCTGCAAATCTTGCAGCGCCTGGATGTCGCCAGACACATGGGAGGCTCCGCTTATCTCCAGAGTCCTGAGAGCCTTGCAGGTGGCAAACTCCTGGATGTCTCCGGAAAGATGCTCCGACCGGATCACCACATGCAATAGGTGCCGAAGATGTGAACATGGTCCTCTAAGCTCCCCAGGAAAGTCCTGCAAAAGTGGTAAGTAGCATATTGTCTGTGCATGAGCCCAGTCGGTCCTGAACCTGGATAGCAAGGATAGCAACGATGCACCCGCGTGGGTCGCACCCGATGCCAGGCCAGGAACAATGATGACCTCCCAGAGAACCCAATATCCCATAATTGAGGAATATACCATGAACTATAGGGCCTTAATATTATGATTTATGGTATATTCCTTAATTAAGGGGTATTGGGTTCTCTCACCTTGTCATAGACTTGGCTGCGGTGCTGCAGTCAACACAACTTTTTAGAAGGGAAACGCCTCAAGTCTGCAAACCGCCTGGACCCAGAAAGAAGAAAATCCCACAAAGCAAAGTCAGACATAGGTGCGTGCAAACTCGTCAAGTGCACATTGACTCTTTGTAGGCTTCCACATCTCATGAGCGGCTATTGCTCTGCACGCATTGATCATATCAAAATAGAGCTGAGACTGCTTCATGCAGCGGATGACATGTGTAGCCGATTGCGTCTAACTCAAGCTGTCCAGGTACCTTGCAGGCGATGCTCAGAAACGCCCAGCGCAAGGTGCATCACTGCTGCTGCTTCATCTTCATGATCCGGACCTTGAGTCAAACTTCGCGAGCACACAAGATGATACCCATTAGAATTCAGAATTCACCTGTGCAAGGGCACAGCTACAATCGATGATTAGGAAACTGGTGGGACAAAAGCTGCTGCTGTCATGTCCGAGCCTTTGCGAAGCTAGATACCACACTGTTATGAACTTCACCATGAGTCCCTGAAGGTCGGGTCAGAGTCGGCCAGAACTCAGGGGATGGCACGTGAAATGAAGAGCTGGCGGTTGGCGGCGAGTGGATGATGCACCTCGCACTTCGCCTGCTTCATCAGCAGAGCAGGTACCAGGCTTTCATCAATCACCAAGCAACTGCTCGCACGTCAGCCACAGCCCCCGTGTCGGCTTATGTCCTTGCATGAGAACAGCAGCCTTTGATGCTTCGTGGAATCACAGAGTCGCAATGACAGATGCAAGCCACGTTGCCCTACCCGAATTGAGCTGGCTTTGCTTCAAGACTGCAGCAGTCACGCTGAAACAGATTGCATCGCTTATCGGTTCTCAACTACATCCAACTAGTAGCACTATGCCAAGCAAAGTATGCCAGCGCCGCTTCTTCCAAACTTGATTCAACGTTTGCTATGGAGTTTCGCTTGACTCTACAAGTCTCTGCAGCTGGTGGCACTTGGCATCCACCTAATCCAGACATCCAACTAATCCATTTCAAGAAACCTTTTGCCGTGCAACTCATAATTATGCGAGAGCAACAAGGCTTTCGGGTGGCAGAATGCCTGCCGACTGGCTGAACCCAGGAGATTCCACATAACCACAACTCGGCACCTCATCGTGTTTGAACCTTCTTAGCTCTTCGAGCAAGATCCAATCAATCTAATAACCCCTGTAGTAAGTAGCTACGGCTTGTCTGGAGGCTTCGATGTCAAGTTCTAACATGCAGAAATCGGCCTTCGGAATACGCATCGCTCAGTTGACTTGATCCCTGATCCTGGCCAGGGGATGCAACTGGTGATATTCCGACTAATCCTGCATGTAAACAATAGTCACTGCTACATACAACCTACGCAAGTCGGCCTTATGGATTCGCTCTGCCACTTTGACTCGCTGCATCAGTTTGACACATCGCGATGGTACGAGAGCAGGCACAAGAGCCCGGCCGATACTGTACTAAATTCTGTTCTACTCTACTGTAGCATACTATACTAAAATGCAATATACAGCACCATACTATGCAACAATATATTGTACTGACCTATAGTGACTATAGTGTATTCTGCTGAATTTCGATGCAACTACTGACAACACACATCCCGCCCTCCTCATCAACACTGAGGACGTGGAGATCTCGTCCGGGCCGCTCCGTGCGGAACAAGCATGCCACACAAAGCCCAAGGACGACCTGCAGACTGGGTACAGCAACAGCATCTTCTTCTAACAATACAGCTCCACAGTATCGTATACCGGGCCGTTGTACACAAACACGCTCAAATTTGATTTGCAATTCTGTGATCTGCTCAGGAAGACCTGGAGAGGGTGCGGCCCTCTCACCATGCCATGGCAAACACACGTAGAAAGTTTGGAAAACCACCAGAGTTGTTGCAAACTACCCCTTCGAGCCGAAGCTCACTCAGCACGGCAGGGAAAAGGATCCAGGACTCTTTATGCAAATTTTGCCAGCATCGGCTACCAATATCGATCGGAAAACCACCGAAATGGGAACACAAAACATTTGGCAAAATGCAACTCAATCGGAACTTTGCCCCATCAGGGGCTGGCGTATTCACACTGCAGTCGGTTCTCAGGCCCTGGACTTGGCCAACTTGGAGACCTGTGTGAGGAAAACATGCAGATGTCTGTCATAACTCACAAATACTTCTGTGGCTGATGCGCAGGCTACTACTATAATACTAAGATCATTGTAATTCTGCGAGTATTGCAATTGCTTACTACTCCTTTAAGCAATTCAAACTTTTTCCAATACACAGACGATGTCCCAACATGATAAAACCTACTATACTACAGCACTGTGTCACCCAATTAAAAGACGTGCCGGTGGAGTTGCAATGAAATGCGATATATTCTCGAAAAAACTGTGCAATTATGCCAGCAAAGGCCCCAAACAGATTGAAACGTCCAAGCAAGGACCATGGATAGCTAAGAATTCTATTGTCTTTGGGTCAACTCACTGTGGCGGGAAAGCGCGACTGCAGATTGTGGTCCCGGATAGCGCCGGGCATGCGCGAGTATGCGCGGGTATGCGCGGCCCTGCGCGAGTATTAGCGAGAATGTGCGAGTATGCGCGAGTATGCGCGAGCATGTGCGATGCTCGAGTTCGCTCGAGTGCCGCTCGAGTATGCTGGAGTTCGCTTGCGCATGCTCGTTATGCTTGAGTACGCTCGAGTAATCTCGAGTACCGTATGCTCGAGTGTGCTCGCGTACGCTCGAGTATGCTCGAGTACGCTCGAGTCTCGAGTATGCTTGCTCGAGTACGCTCGAGTCCTCCCGAGTACCACTAGCACTATATAATGTACAGCAGCTATCAGAATACATTTTTTTTTGCAAGCGCAGGGCCCAAAGTAGGTCCCGTCTGCTCCGACCGTTCAGGAACGCTGCGGGGTTTTACGGCTTGGTTTATTAACAACCGGAACCCACAATGCTCTATTTCTGGCAACTGCAGAGACGTGGCGATAGAGGGGAGTATTATCCATCCACACCAAGGAGTGCGAGGCATGTGCTTGCCGTATATCTACGGCTTTCGGGATGGCGTAAAATTCATGGTCAATCACAGAATGGGGAGGAGGGCTATCTGAATGGAGATAACTGATGCGGCGGGAAGCCTCTACCAGGCAAGACTCCGCCCAGTGGGGTTTGGGGCGTCCCACTCGTTTGGCTCCTCTGGTGTGCCTATAGGCAGCAGAGGGCATAAACGTAGCCTGCGTCTCTAACGAGTCTGGATGCCTATACAAGTGACCAAGTAGATTAAGGCGATTTTGAGAGTATAGCTGAGAAGGGGAGATTACTCTGCGTGAGCTAAAGGCCAATTCAGCCAGGTACTGATTCGAACAAGGCAGAGAGGAGGGGTTGATAACACGATGGTAGTATGATGACTTAATTTTAAAAATGCGTCTGAGACATTTATAGTGCATTGAGTCCATCTTCGTGAGTTGTGCTGGCGTAAGCAATAAGCTGTCCATTGCATACATGAGAATATACTGCACAACCGATCTATATACCAGCAGCTTCCAATTGGGTGGGAGGAGCCCATGTTTCATCAACGGAGCAAGTTTCTTGGAAGCCTCCATCGCTCTGGAAATTCTAGTGGAGACATTTTTATGGTTACGTGATTTGGGGTCGAGGTACACACCTAAATATTTGACCGCGTCCGACACAGGGACACGAAGATCTTCCACCTGTGTGGGCAGATATTGCGGATCGTAATACACTCGCTGAGAAGAGTTCAAAGCTAAGTGTTCACACTTGTCGAAGTTGAGAACTAGGCCAGGCCCCGTCGGGCACCCTCTTTCTGAATGAGGTGTAAGAAGAGTTGCGCTTGAGTAAAGGAATTGGACAATAAAACCGTGTCATCCGGGTATTCTAGGTCCCAAAGGGAGGTACCTAGTCTGAGAACCCCTGAGATAATCCCATGTTCCGCAACGTATTGCGATTCCGGGCTTTCAAAGAGATGGGTGAGCACAAAACCAAATAGATAAGGAGAGAGGGGGCAACCCTGTCTAAGACCTCTGGTCTGTGTGTAAACCGCAGAGCGGTGTTGACTCTCCCGGACTGTGAAAGTGGGGTTCTGATACAGCGAAGCAATCGCTTCTCTGATCAAAGGAGGAACTCCCATGTATTCAAGAGAGGATTGTATCGAGGAGAAAGTCACCGAATCAAAGGCTTTTGCCCAATCCAGGAAAATAGCGTGGAACAAATCAGTCTGGCGTTCGTGTACCTCCAGTAGGCGGCGAAGTATATGGATGGGTTGTGTAACTGACCTACCCGATCTAAAGCCAAATTGCGTGGGGCGGAGGCGATGATCAAAGTTTGCTGCCAATCTTTGTTGCAGGAGGGAAGCATAAATTTTATACATAGTGTTAGTGAGAGAGATAGGTCGATAGTTAGAAAGGAGCTTTGTATCTTTCTGATAGTTTTTAACCAGCATAACCACTTTTGAATGTAGCCATGAAGAGGGAGCTTGGCCCTGCTGGAGGCAATGATTATAGTGGTCAAGAAGATAGAGACGAAACACGTAGGGAGCGTTTTGTAAAAGCTCGGCGGGAATTGCATCTGGCCCTGCAGCCTTACGGCTACCAAGAGCTCTCAAAACAATATTCAGTTCTTCCATTGTAAAGGGGCGAGCGGAGGTTGGGATTTCCTCCAAAGGCGGAGAAAAAGGCTTAGATTCGTCGTCTGGGGCTTTCCATACCTGATTTGCCAGGTAATCTGCAAAGGTTTCGGCCCGCGCCGCTTTAGAAACCAATTTTCCTTTAGTGTCAATGAGATTAGTAGGAGTAGGGCGGAAGTCCTTGCGCAATGTGCGCGCAGTGCGACACTGTTGTATGGCGGAGCCATGAAAGTCTTCCTGGAGGTGAGTCATAATAACAAAGGCTTGAAGTAAAAGTTTCATTCATTCCATAGAGCTTGAAATAAGGAAACTCAACACTCCGTCATGGCAATATGTCAAAAGATGCTCGCACTCCCTCTTTTTCTCTACGAAGCCCTGACTGGTATGGGGGTCGGCGCAAGGTCATATACAATGCGCATAACGGTGCATGCGACCCTTGTCACACAAACGTGTAAGCGGACACACGGCATTTGCCAGACCACGGTGGTCGGGAGGGTGTGGTGGGTCAAAAGACCACCGTGCTCTTTGCTTGAAACATTAACAAGCGGATTGCGTGTTCGTCACAAAAGAGCAACTCCCAGAAAATCCGCATGGAAAGAAAACATCATGAAAAACACCATGAAAATTCTTCCCAAATGTTCAAGCAGCATGCATGAAAATTTTTACACGTTTTATGCGCCTTCGCACAAACTTTCAAGCAAGGAAATACAAGCTTATCACACAAGTGTGAGAAGTGCCTTTATCTCCAAAGGCTTGAAGTAAAATTGCATTCATTCCATAGAGCTTGAAATAAGGAAACTCAACACTCCGTCATGGCAATATGTCAAAAGATGCTCGCACTCCCTCTTTTTCTCTACGAAGCCCTGACTGGTATGGGGGTCGGCGCAATGTCATATACAATGCGCATAACGGTGCATGCGACCCTTGTCACACACACGTGTAAGCGGACACACGGCCTTTGCCAGACCACTCCAACTCCCTTCAAATGCCTTCTGGCAAAAGAGCCTCGTATGAAGGATTGCTTGCAATCTTTGTAAGAATCAAACTCGAGACAAGAGGCGGCATCTGACGGATTACTCTTGGATGGCACACGGCTGTACCATCCCAAAGCTTCTGACTCAACATCAAGCCTTGCCGACTGCATCAGAAGCACTCTCGAAAATGCAATCGTCTGAGAGCCGCTTCCAAGACATGATTTCAACTCCCCAAAATTAATTACATCGCACAAAGATGCTGTTATCTCTCTAGATCTGGCCGTCGTAGAAGTTGTCGTAACCAAAAAGAAAAAAGGTGAGAGAACTCTTCGGAGAGTTCAGCGCTATTCTCTGGATTGAATGTCTCGAGTGTACGAAAGATCTCGAACTTGACCTTACGGATGCCTTCAGCACCGACTTAGACTTTCAAAGTGTGTAGAGCAAATGAGAGCCAGACAGCTCTTGCAACGGCCACGAAACGGTCTTAACGATCACCTCTGGTTGCATTTTCGCATGTTTGCAATCTTCTCAAAATGGCACATAACACAGTTCTCCAGCAAGATAAGTTTTTCAGCAAAATTACTTTGCTCACATCAAAGATCTTGCTTTCCAGATTTCAGACTGTCATAGGCAAACACATCGAACTTCCTCCAAAGCATGGATACAGCAAGAGAGCATTTTGGCTGAATGTATCAAGGCTCGCCGGCCATTCTCGAATTCATGTTGGACAAGTCAAAGAAACTTCTGGAAATACATTATGGTGCACACGTTGGGAAGCGTTTTTTGGTCTTGAACATAAGCCGTCAAATCTGTCAGAATGAAGGTCAAAACAAGGTCTGGGTTGCTCTAGAGGCGTGGAGATTCTGCGACAATGACAGATAGAACAACTTCATTTTGAAAGGAGCAATCCACCAGCACGTAAAAACCCGAAACACAACTGCATTTGTAGAGTTCCTGCACAAATAGGTGCTACCAAAACACCACCGGCAATAGACATGCTGTTAGCACAATCATTGGCTCACAAAAACTTGTATTTGTGCCATTTTTTTTCCAATTGGCTTTTGATCTGTTGCCTACGATGCAACTTTCAACGCAAATTCAAAAAAATTCTCTGGCGTACCACCGCATCCTTGCTTACAAATATGGGGACTTTTGAGGGTATGCGCACCAGATTCGTTCTCTAGTTGCCTCGCACACTTGCTACGTGCCTTCAAGACGTTCTTCTTTGTTGCGCACAAGTACATCTCCCTCGAAGGCCCTTATGCAAGCACCCAACATGATGAAAGACGATGCACGGCAAAGCTTTGGCACTCTGAGAAATCTGCAATCTCCACCCAAGCAAGTTACCTTCTCGGCGGTAGATTCTTTCAAAAAACAGATCGTAAGAGCGAGAAATTTCGGAAAAAGCATCTCCAGCAAATCTGGTTTCTCGAGCGATGCAGATTTTATGGTGTTGAGAGGTGTGGATGACGGTTCGAATTCACCGTGCTTGACTCCAAAACTCCCTCAAGAAGCAATGCAGAGACCAGAAACGTTAAAAACCTAGAAAGCTTTAGGTCCTTCAGGTCTGCAAGCAAACACGTCCAAGCACTGCTGCAAGCAAAGCAAGCCCACAAAAACACTCGGACAGCTCACACTTTTAGCA
>CAJNDV010005780.1:136903-199340 GCA_905221635.1 Symbiodinium sp. CCMP2456 | reverse complement strand
AATAGTGTAGGTACTTAATTATTTAGGACCCTGTAGTAGATGACGGCTTCCGTTGCCTTCTCGCATGTTCGGCATGTGCCGCTGCAGCGCCGTGAGCATGTGAGGAAGCCATGCCTTCCACCAGGAAGACTGAATATGTTATAGCACATGATAGAGTATAATATATTATTTGCAGTATATTTTAAAGCATATCATATACAGCATATTACACTGGCTGTGTGCCACAATGTACGATGCCAAGCTTTAGTACAGCCGGCATGAAAGTTCCAGCTTAGACTGCATCAGGCTGGACAGGTTGTGAAGCACACGCCGTGTCGCTGCATTGAACAGTCTAGGTCGTAGATGCCTTGTCTCAAAACTTGTTGCAGCATGTTCCGGCATTCTCGTGTCATAAGAGTTCGCATCACGGTCTAGCATAACCCCTTCGTTTAATTCTCGCATCACAGTGCTAGATCCGCTTGACCAAGTTGTGTTTGTTGTGTACTATCGTTACCGATCAGCCACGATCTCGTGCAGAAAAGCACACGTTCACAAACAACCCTAGAGACAGGAATTTGTGCACAGTACGTACACAAGGCCAGAGTTTAGGGTTCAAAAGGCAGGATGTCACTCTTTGAGAAGCTTCCCCGAACCCCCCAGGTACCCAATATTTAGGGTACTAGAGCCCCTAGGGCCCTATATAGTAGGTACCTGCAGGGTTAGGGTTCTTTACAACCGGATCAACCGTCCAAGCAACAAGCAACCTGCTGCTGCTAGTTCTACTTCTGTGAGGCTCACTATTACCGCTGCCCTCCTACTACCGGCTCTGTCAGTACCACTACGACTGCAGCAACACTACAGCGATTGCTTCCACCAAAACAGCACGAACACGATGACGGCGACAGCAAAAACGGTAAGTATAGCACCATCAGTAGACGAGAGCTTCGTTAATCAGGCGCAGCCGCCGCAGCAGAGTAGCTCAGTAATCACAGTACGACGTATTTCCTGTTGCCGCAGCGCCAGAACCACAGCTGCAGCCAGAAGAGTTTTGTATATACCGGGTTTCGGGGTGTCGGGGCCAAGCAGTGCGCCAGTAGCCCTAGTGCTGAGGTTCAGAAGCTTCTTGCCATCCATCAGAGAATATATAAGACAAAGGCTGGTGCTTGTGACAATTGTTCCTCGTCAATGCGATTTTAGGGCTTAGGGTCCCTTACCCCTGAACACTCTACCCCATCGTGTGACCCGAGTACAGCGATCGGAAACCTGCTAGGATCCAGTGTGGCTGCCTGAATAATCACTGAAACTATTCGTTAGGGCTCCTTACTACGCTTATAACTTATATGGCAACATACCCCCAAAACCTCATTCCAAGATGTCTTTGCTGTTCCTTATAGCTTAGAACGGTTATGCTCTAATACACCGCAACACCCTGCTGTCATCGTTAAGGAACCCTAAACCCTAAACCCTAAACCCCTAAACCCTAAACCCTAAACCCTAAACCCTAAACCCCTAAACCCCTAAACCCTAAACCCTAAACCCTATATCTTCGGGCGCCGGCCCAGGGTCGAAGATTTTAAACAAAAGTCTCCCCGAACACCGGAGCCCATGAACCAACGCAGCAAAGCAGTACAACCTGACTGCCATACATGTGTACACTCGATAAGTAGATAGATAGGTAGATAGATAGATAGATAGATATATAGATAGATAGATAGATAGATAGATAGATAGATAGACAGACAAATAGATAGGTAGCTAGACAGATACGTAGATAGATAGATGTGTAGATAGCTAGATGGATAGATAGGAAGATACATAGGTAGATAAATAAAAGGATCGAAAGATAGATTCAAGTAGATGGATAGAGAGAGAAAGAGAGGGAGCTGATTCTTGTTATTCTGAAGTATGCCAGTCTTACATTTTACAAGCTGCCTCCGGATCGAGCCGGAGTGAAGCACCGGATCTGAGTACTCTCACCACCTTGGACGCGGAGACTCAAAGAATTGAATAAGTTGATGAGATAAATCCTGCATTACCCATCATAAGGAATATACCATAATTTCCATTGTTTAGGGTCCTTAACGTAATGCAGGATTAAAATCGTCAACAGTCGTTCTCTGAATTAGGGCAATTTCTTTGGGTGCAGTATGAGAGTGTGGACCCAAAAGGCAATCCAATTGGGACCCTAGTTTAGAAAACTAGCCATATTGGAATTGTAGCAAGATGACGAGACAACAACGAGGACCACCATTACTACCGCTTCTGGCACAACTATTGACTGATCGTAATTATCTTAGAAGGACAAGTGCCAGTCCATGAGCAGTGTCTATGTTTCTGGTGTACATAGGAGTCATCGTAGATGGAGCTGTAAGGCAGTTGGAGCACCACAGTTGCTATCGTCGTTGCATTCACCTTGTTCCGAGGTGTGTGGCAACATGTGCTCTTGCTTGATGCCCAAGTTATCCGATGGACCCCTGTTGCGCCTTTTACACGAACTCGGATACTCGTCTCATAAACAAACGCAGGAGGAGCCCTTCACCAAGCCATACGAATATTCGTAGGGAAATCTGCGTGGTACGAAAAACTACATGTCGCTTTCCAAGACCCTGAAGTTGCTCGGCACACATTTTCTGTCGTTTGTTAAACTGCCTGCTTCAGACCCTGTTCCCAAAAGCCCGCCGAAAAAATAAAAATAAACACCGCAGAGGGCCTAGAGCCTAGACCCTGCAATGCCTTAGCCCTTTCAGCGGCCAACCCCAACCCCCAACACTGCAACTCCTACACCCCACTCAAATTATAAAATCATTGCGCTCTGGAACCTACACATTCCTGCATTCATCTGCGAATCTACTGTCTGTCGCTGCCATGCCGGCATGACATTGTTAAGCCGCATTGCTACGCCTTCTTTACAAGTGTCCTTGTTGCTACAGTTTGACCCCTAATTAAACTCTACAGCCTACCCCCAAAACCCTAAACCCCAAAACCTACACCCTAAACCCTGAACTAGACCCCAAACCCCCAACCAGAAAACCTAAAGCCGTCACGTGGCTACTTCGGCAAGCATGAAGTCCGCTCTTGCCAGGATCCCCACACGCCGGGGCGACGCATCTGAAGCCAGGTCTTCGATCCGGCCTCCAAAGGTTTAGGGTTACTAGGGTTTAGGGTTTAGGGTTTGGGGATTAGGGATTAGGGTTCAGGGGTTATTCGGGGCTTCTGAAAGTCAAGGGTACCTTGTGTATGGGTCCGATCTGTTTCAGGATACTACTATATTCGGGTTTCCTTGATATGGGGTTCCACATCTTCGGAAGCTCCCCTAGCCCCTGCGGTTGTTGCACGTATTCCTGGGTTTAGGCTTGAGGGCGCTTCGGCTTGTAGTCGTGGTAAGGTTCAGGAAGGACGGTTCGGATCACTTTTTGCCACTATGGTCACCACTATATTGCCGTCGAGACTACCAACATGCATATGAGTAGTGCTAGTGCCAAATCCTGGCATGCCCTCGAACAGGGGCGTACTGCTCTCTGCAAATATGTGCTTTTCCTGTTGACACAGTTAGACGTCTAAAGAGCACTGTACATTTGCACTTCGATAGCGTCCTAAAGAGTATCCTTACTCGATCAGGCTTCTAGGAGTCGCGGCTTGCGCGGATGAATCCTGCTAGAAGTTATTCTGCCGAATCCTTGGTCTCCTTCCCCTGCATCTTTGAAGCTTTCCCTAAACCCTTCCTAAAGAACCCAACCCCTAAACCCTCAACACTAAACCCTAAAGAACCCAACCCCTAAACCCTTAACGCTCAACCCTAAAGGCCCTAAGCCCTAAACCCCCTAAACCTTAACCCTACAGGCGCTAAACGCTAAGCCTTTGCACAGCCCCGGCCAGCAGTCTGATAAGGCCTCCTTTCCGGGAAGTATAGGGGCTCCTTCAAGGGTGATTATAAGGGTTCCGTGAAGGGTTGTCTTAAGGGTTTAGGGTTTAGGGTTTAGGGCTTATTATAAGGGTTCCGTTAAGGGTTGATATAAGGGTTCAGGGTTTAGGGCTTATTATAAGGGTTCCGCTAAGGGTTGATATACGGGTTCTTGTATGAGGAAGACTGCAGCGTGAACGGAACATCAAACCTCCGAGCAAAGGCCGTGGCACCTTGAATTCGAGCTCGTCCCGGCGCCTAATCCTAAATCCTAAACCGTAATGTAAGGACCTTATTAATTAGAATTGAGTTTTGGGAGCCATTATGCTACAATATAAGGAATCCCCCATCCTAAATCCTAAACCGCAATGTAAGGGCCTTAATAAGTACAGTACAAGAGGGTTTTGGGGGCCATGATACTATAGCTATATTAAGGAACCCCCCAAAACAGTATTGGTAATTATTGAAGCCCCTACATTGACAGGACTCTATCGTAAGCCCCAATCCCGGCCTTCGATGCCTTTGAGGAGGTTCTCGTCCGCAAATCCCAGGGCTGCGAAAGAGCCTGGGCTCTTCGGCGAAGGCTTCAGAGCTCTTGGGTTTGAGGGCTCGCATTTAAAGGCTCAGGTTTAGGGTTTAGGGTTTAGGGTTTGGGGTAGCAAAGATATACCATACCACGAACAATAAAGGTCGAGGAATACTCATGTTGTACTCGCAACAGTCCAGCGAAAGAGCTATAGCATGCCATTTGTAGGCTATGACTAGTGGACACTGCGAAAAAGTTTCTAAACCTGACAGCAGCCGGTGTTCCGACTGGGCAACAAATTGAACAGAGTTCGAAATTTAGGGTTTAGCTTCGGGGCTTCGGGCTTGGAGAACTTGCATGTTGCTATGTCTTGAGTGTACGAACAGAGCTTCCAAACACACACGCACACACACACACACACAAATTTGTTCTGCATCAGTAGCTTTGCACGTGAACAGTCTGCTGATGCTGAGGAACTTGCCGTCCACAACAGTAGTTGAAGAGTTGATGAGCGCTTCGCAACGAAATCGAAAAGCTGGAACACCCTATGATAGGTTGGAAACCTAGAGGCGCAACTAGCAGGTGGCCGTGTCCTTTAGTCTTCACCTGCGAAACCAAGCAGTGATCCCAAGCTCGCCGACATTCAGTCTCCGGGCTTTCCAGCATGAGGCTGCGGCCTAGGACATCTTCGATCTGTGGAGGGAAAAATTCCTGCAATTGTCAGACCAAATACAGGCACCTAGTGCGCAAACAGCACAGCTGTAGCAGCTCAAACACGCATGTGTCAACTGTCAAGTATGTTTGCAATCATGTTAGTTGCTCGTCCTGGTAGCAGCCGTCGGTGTTCAAGCCACTCCAGAGAGGGTGAAACCGGTGGTGTCGTTGATGGTGCAGTTCAAAAAGGTTCACACAAACGCGCCCAGTTCCAGTCAGCCTTGTAAGAAACCTCGCATTTTTTAGGGTTTAGGTTTTGGGTTTAAGGCTAAGGGTTTGAGGTTTGAGAGTCAGCAAGCGGAGGCTTTGTCCTCGGCATGGCCGTAGTACCTTCGAGAGAGCCTCAGCAGATTTGCAAACAGGGAGATGCTCGACAAACCGTGCGCTTGTTCCAGGATCCAAGTAGGTCCAGGTGCCGCTGTAGTAACCTCACACCCTTGCGCTTACGCCCTAGACAAGAATGCTGCCGTATACTCCACTAACAGCATCACGAACAAGGTAATGCTGCTGAGCAGAACAATCATGATGATACTGGTTCTTGTTGAGGAAGTTGATTTACGTGGCCATAATCGGGGTCTACAGTAAACCATGATAAGGTTTCCTTATTATTATGCTAGCAGAATCAGTTTCTTAAAAAAGGAGCAAAGGATCGCAGTATTCCTCACAACTCAGACTCCAAGCAACACCCGCCCTCATAAGCCCTGGAGTCTCTGGAGCTCAGGAAGTGACGCCGCCAAGAGCTTGACATCTGCATTCTGCTCCTCGCCAAAGGGCCGGCCCAGGATCTTTCGAGAAGTAGTTGCGGGACAAGGAACTTAACCTGGAAGGCTTGCTTCAGGTATCAGGTAGTATGAAAGCAAAAAGCTAGACACACAGCATACATACTGCACTTTCCGACGCAGACCGATTCATTCGTATGCCCTTCCTAGCTACGGACATAAAGATATGCGTCACACAGAGACGGAATTTCCCGCATTCCATCCGCCTCGGGCCCCCCCAATAATTCCATGTCGAGCTCGACAACCGCAATCAGTCGCACCAGGGTTTCAAGCAGTTCTGCCCACCATTACCACTCAACATGAAATGGCTGCCAGGTGCCATCTGCAGTGTGTGACAGGCGGCAAGCATACCACAAGCCAAACGATGGCATCGATCTGGTACAGCTTGCGTTCGTGAAGGGTCAGACGGCTGAGACCGCACAGATCGGAACGGGGGTGGTTTGACCAAACTTGGCACCCTAAGCCTCGAGATCTTCCAAACGACTGACCAGTGGATATCTGTAACCTCTCCAATAAGAAAAACCTACCACCCGACATCCCGAGACCCTTCGTCCGTGCCCTAGCCGGTTTGTGGATCTCAGGGTTTGGTTACTACCAGAAACGGCCCGAACAATTCTGCATATGGGTAGTTCTCTGAATAGGACCCCTTTTAGGGTTCTTTTGATAAGGGTGCCGTACTATACTCGGAACCCAAAAAAGGGACCCTAATTTAGGGAACTACCCATATCAAGCTGCAACCTCCACTTGAAGTCATGAAATCCCATCCTCCCAAACCCCCCGACCCTAAACCCTAAACCCTAAATCCTAGGGTTTAGGGTTTAGGGTTTAGGGTTTAGGGTCTCAAAACCCACAGACTCTCAGCTCCTGAGCAAGCTCCTTCAGGGTGCTGACTACTTGGTCAGCACTCATCGTGGGAGCCTCTCTAGACTTGGGTAGTTCTCTATATGGGAATGTCAGAAAACTAGGGTACCTTATTTTGGGGTCCTTATAATAAGGATCCTACTAGTTGGGGTCCTATATCAGGGTCCCTTATTTTCTGAAACCCCCATATGAGGCTCCCTTTTAGGGTCCTTTTTTATGGGTGCCGTTCTATTTGGGGGACCTAGAAAGGCACCCTAATTTAGAGAACTACCCAGATGTCTTGTCGTTGAAGACGGCGTTGGGACTTGAACCGGGAATTTGAAATCGAAAGATGTGGGCAGAGTGTTGGGGCGAGTTTTTCGAATGATCGTGCAGGAGGTGTAAAGAATCGTAAACTAGACGATACATTCCAAGAAAACCGTATCGCGGGAGGTCGCGGACCCGGGTCATTGCGAGATGCTTCGAACCTTCAGAGAAAGCACGTCTGTGACACAGCAACGTGTTCGCGCAAGATCGTCTTCCAAAGTCCCAGGACCTGAAGCAACACCTGCAAACATCGAAAGGCTATAGCACCCAGGTATATACATGATTTCACTCGGAAGTTGAGGACAAACCTCTGCAGAGCTGTAAAACCCAAAACTTTCGCTGCAACTTCTGGGTAAAACTGTGACCTACAGCCCCAGATTCCCGAGTGGTGATCTCAAAACCCCCTAAACCCTGAATCGTAAACCCCACAATATCCTGACCCGCCTCAAAGAAGCGGACAAATGGCAGAGTCGCATCTTGGCACTTTATCCTCGGCTCGTGACTTTCGCAACCGTTGTAAGTCTCCCTAACCGCCCAGGCACCTAGTCTATGGGGTACTAGAGCCCCTAGGGCCCTTCATAGTAGGTACCTGGCGGGTAAGGGTCTGATTGTCAGCACATCTTCTCTGCATGCTCATCAGTCAAGTTTCATGTTTCGCCTGGCATGTGTCCTAGCGCTTGCTGCGCGCTCTTCTGCTTGCCACGACGATATGATAAGGGTGGCTATGCATGATGCGGATTTTGAACACAGCGACGACAACAATGAAACGACTCACCGCGACGAGGACTGCGCCAGCAGTCAATATAATGATGAATACGCACAGGCTGATGATGGTATCGGAAGAACACATCGTATTCATGCCACAGGAAGTTGGCTACCACGGTTGTGGCGAAGCAGCCGCAAGCTTCACTAGTTGTGAGTTCCATGCTCGCGTGCTTTGTTGAGGATGCTGCTGATTAATGGTTCGTTTGCTTGCTTGTTCATGTGCTCTATATGTATATATGTATATATGTATGTGGGTGTGTGTGTGTGTATGTGCGCGTGCAGTATTTCGTGTTTGCACTCATGCTTGCCGTTGCCGATAATGTCGTTACTGTTGTTGCTGCTGTTATCTTCATGTGCTGCCAGCTTGTACTTTGCTGCCGATTGATGCACAGTGCTGCTCGTTGCTAGTTGTCGTCGTTGCTGATATTGCTGGTGTTGTCCACTGCTCGTTCTCCAGCTTCCATGTTGTTGTAGCTGCGGTGTTGATTCTGCTGTTGGGGAGGTGCTGTTGTGGTGTTGGTCTTGGCTGTGGTTTGGTGGTGGAGGTGCCGGTGCTGGTGTTGGAGATATGGCAGTTGCAACGTTGGTGATGGCTGCGGTTTGGGCAAGGTGGTAGTTGTGAAAACTGCGGCTGTTGTAGTCATTGTTGTTGCCGGTGACATCGTTTGTTGTAGAATTGTAGGTTTGTTCAGTGCAGCGGAACAATGAAACCTCGCATTTGCCATGGAATTGTGTCAGCGAGCATCATAATGTACGGCTGTGTAGGCCCGCATGAAATATACGGGCCTGAATCATCAGAATAGAGTTTTGGGGCGCATGAGACTATGAATACAATAAGGAACCTCCAAAACCCGATTCTAATCAATAAGGCCCCTACATTAGCTGAAGCACATGTCCCACTGAGGTCGCCGCCTGTCTGCAATCCCACGTGCCTTTCAGCCACTGTGTTTTAGTATTAGGTGCATCTCTCAGTATGACTGTCAGTGTGGTTGTGGTTCTATAGCATTAGCCGAACCGATTCACATTAGCCTGCATCGCATCACTGGCATTCGCCGTGCCAGGGTATTCGAGGTTTAGTATTTGTGTTTCTGCA
Organism: Symbiodinium sp. CCMP2456; assembly: GCA_905221635.1. NCBI lineage: Eukaryota > Dinophyceae > Suessiales > Symbiodiniaceae > Symbiodinium > Symbiodinium sp. CCMP2456. The sequence continues at coordinate 190,416 of CAJNDV010005780.1, read as the reverse complement.
ATTCGGCGGATGTATGTAATCCTGCGAACTTTAGAATGCAGCACACTGTCAGAACCAGCAGTGCCACTCGTAGTCCACATCACTAATTCGTCGTAGTGATAGAACTGAAGAACTGAAAGTCGCAAAATGCTCGGGCAGTTTTGCGATCCCCTTAACCCTAACTCCTAAACCCTAAAATCTTCCTCTTCCGCTCCTTGAGCACCGAGATTACTTGTGCTGTTCCCGGCGTGCCTAAGTGAAACGGTGAATTGCCGCCATGATTAGGATCTGCGAGCGTCTCTGAATTCATCTGTTTGCGGGCTTGGTCCTGGTGGAACCGTTGGTGTGTTTCTGGTTCGGGACCCCACCCAAAAAATCGATTCCGCCCATGTCCGCCCGAGACCTGATAACTTACACTCCAATCCACACCCTAAACCCTAAACCCTGAACTCTAAACCCCACATGCCTCTGCCCATGGGCTCGGGCGCCACGCTAGAGAGCGAGGAAAGAGTCGGCGCCTGTTCTACTACCGAAGGCTAGCTTCTGCAGGGTTCAGAGATCTAAAGTCGTAGAGCTCATAATGTCATTGTTACTACTATTATTATTACTACTGTTGTTACTATTACTACTATTGTTAAAGAATTAGACAACGGTTTTAGTGCACACTACGCTATAGCTATAATCATAATAAGGAGCTCGACCAGGAATAGTATTGGTAGTTGTTCAGGCTTCTATACTACGAGTCAGTGGTCTACGCAGCAATGCTTGACAGCATCAGCTACAGTAATAGCCGAAGTAGTACTTATTGTTGGGAAGCGGCAGTTTTGAATGCACATGGAAGGAATGCTGGCGGTGGCTTTCAAAGTGGTAAAGAGTAGTTGTGTCTTCATTGACAGTCTACGGCCTTCAGCTTTCCCGGATACCTGACAGATTGAATCTGCCTTGACGGGTCACCGCAATGAGAGTCGCGAAAGCCAGGGTGGCAGGTTGGAGTCACGCGGGTTCGTAGCCTACATGAAATCTCCCAAGTACGTGCTATACTACGTACTATACAGGATACAGTTACAGGATAGGAAGCTCTTCATCAGAAATTTCTGGCGTTTCCAGATGCAACAAAACCCAAAGATCAATTCCAAGCTTTTCACTTGTGACCCTTTCCAAGGCTGCAAGGGCATCCCAGCCGAGGCGATGATAAACATGGTCCCGCCTCAGGACATGCACGAAATCTCACCGTGTTTTGTAATCCAGGCCGCCTTATCTCCTTCGCATCAGCGAAGATGAGGTGGCGCACACACCTGACGAACTGCTCCCGTGAGTTCTTTTTAACACACCACCTTAAATCGAAGAGGTTCGTGTCACACGAATTAGTCAGAGAGTACTGCGCCTGCTCTCAGTCGGCAAATGGGGTACCTCACGTGTCCACGATGATTGAAGGTCGTTGCGGCCACCAGTCTAACGTATGGACTCCAATCAAGCAGAGCTTGACTAGGTTGCTCTTAAAGAACTTATATTAAGTTACCATGATGGAAATAAATTCTAAATAATGGGGTTTCCTTATTGTAGTCACTTAAGTTCCTTAACAGCAACCCAGTTTTGTCTGCAGATCTCCACCCGGCTCCTTCTCAAGGATGCAAGGCTGAGACGCCCATCGTGCTAGGGCTCCAGTTGTTAAAGCCGCCTCTGACAGTTCATCCTCGCAAACGTGTACACACCCTGCCAGTCTACAGCAAGTTATACATACATATGCATATACACGTACATATATATATATATATGCACATACATACATCAATACATCCTTACATCCAAACATCCATATATACGTTCATACATCCATACATCCATGAATACATACATACATACAGACTTGGACATACATATCCTGTTTGTAGGTCATTGTTTGTACAGTGTGTGTGTGTGTGCATGTATCTGTATATACACAGAGAGATAGGGCAAGCAAAAGACACAGTCTATAATATCAGTCGACTGGTGTGTCTTCTTGCTTCACTGCAAGGTTTAGGGTTAAGCCCACGAAGCCTAAGGCTTTCGATGCTCCCGCAGAGGCAACCATCTTCTCGTGGCAGTCTACAGCATCTGTGGGAATCTTGTCTGTCACCTTGTCAAGCTTTCCGCGAAACCTGCCTCACATAACGAAGGTGTGTATCAACAAAGCGAGCTGTGTCGTCCTCTGCAGCCATACAAACACACGGACACAGACGCAAGTCGCACAGGCCTGTGCAGCGAATGAGGGAAAGGCTTCATGTCTATGTGCCATTCTTTCGATGCTGAACAGGCAGGGAAACCCCTCAGTACATGGAAGAGCCGCCGCGGTGCAGCGTACTTGGGCACGTATACCATACATAAACCCATGCATACATGTAACTGCATACATGCATACAGACATACACACATACCTAAATAAATAAATACATACGGACATACATACCTAACCCAACTACATACCCACCTACCTACCTACCTACCTACCTACCTACCTACCTACCTACCTACCGACCGACCGACCGACCGACCGACCGACCGACCGACCGACCGACCGACCTATAGACCTACCTACCCATAGACCGACCTACCCTACCTACCTACCCACCTACCTACCTACCGACCGACCGACCGGCCTGCCTGCCTACCTACCTGCCTGCCTACCTACCTACCTACCTACCTACCTACCTACCTACCTACCTACCTACATACTTATTCATGCCTGCACGGCTTCGTTTGTACATGTATGTGTACGCATGCACCTAAATGCGGGGGGGGGGGGGTCAATCACTGTCTCAACTCCCAAAGTCAAGTGCTAACCCTTGTCCAAATCAGCAGAGCGCGTCAGAAGCGCCGGTTCAGGGCTTGGTGGCTTCACGTCTCCGGCCTACACACAGGCCCTAAACCCCCACAGGCCTGGGGGCAAGCCGAACCATGATCCGACCCAGCAGAATCAGCCGCAAGGGTCATTACACTCTAAAGCATGAGATTCAAGCATCCTTGCTTCCGTAGTCCGTTCTACATCTACTGAAATATCATCACACTCAGAGCAATAACCTAACAGTAGTAGCTTCTGAGGATCGGCCTCCTTTGAAGCTCTGGGAAGAAATGTCTCCACATGTAGGGTGTTTCAGGTCTTGCAGCAGGTGAGCTTCGAGCCCCAGAGTATCAGGGCATGTCGTGATGGCTGGTATCTTAAACAAGGAAAATCCGCACCCCCAAGCCCGCCAACCCGGACATCGGAATGGTACAAAACTCGTCACTTATGGATACGTCTGATATCCAGTCAGGCAAAGCAATTACAAAGGAAAACCTTGCATGAACTCTTATAGTAACAGCCATAAGGGGAAAACGGAAATGAAGGCAGACAGGGAGTCTTCATGCACGACTGCAAGCCAAACCGGCTGCGTGGCGCGGAAAAGGATGGGGCTGAGGGCTGAGGGTTCAAGTTTTAGGGTTTCAGGGTCGGAGAGTCTTCCCTCAACCTTAAACCCTAAACCCCTAAACCCCTAAACCCTGAACCTAGGCCCGAGAAGTTATCCAAACCCCTGTAAGGCCGAAAACCCTCCAAACAGTATGAGAAGCTTCGCTGCACCTGGCTCCGTTGAGACCCCTAGGTGCAAAACCCTAACCCCCCAGGTACCTGCTATGTAGGGCCCTAGGGGCTCTAGTACCAAGACTAGTAGGTATCTGGGGGGTGAGGGTTGACTTTGCGGAGAAAAGCGCAAGGTTTCCAATCAGCAAGATCAAATCTCCGAGCGAAGTTTGCGAAGCCTGACAAACGATTGATGCTCTCTTGAACGTGATGCATTGGCTGCGTTTGTATTGCCGTACGCGTTGTTGCTGTTCTGTAGGATCTACACGCTGGAAGAGCCAGTGACACACAAGTGGAGTAAGCATACTTGTCGGCGGGCGCTTGCGTACACGGTGCCAAGACTGCCAGTCGTCCTGAACATCAACTTTAGTTGTATCGTCCCTAAAGGTCCATGTGCTCACATAGTGTACAAAATGGCCCCAAAAGTAACAATTTAGGGAGTACTTTAAGGCCAATGGATATACTATTTGGGTACATCTGCTGTTCAGGTTTTCTCCTTGCGGTCTTGTGGTAGCATCGAAGGCAAGGCCGCTAGGCTTTGAGATCCAGGTTCCGACTTGGGACGAGGTTGCGTCGTTAGGTTCGTCGTTTTGGGGCCAGCTCTATGGGGTCATAGGGTTTAGTTTAGGGTTTAGGGTTTAGTTTAGGGTTTCTGGTATCTGATCCTTAAAAAAGCTGACGGGAGGAGTCAGAAGCAACTGCGACATAGTGGCTGCTCCTAAACATTCCCTCACATTTCCCATTGATTGCAAATCGCTTTCTGTATCAAACAACCATGAAGATTTGAACGCGAGGAACGGTGCCACAATACCGAGCCCAGATGAGACCAGCGTTCCACCTTCACAAAAACCCAGACTACTGAAACGACCAGACTCCTTTTCTGTTGCACTGCCAGGACGAGCAAAAGCCAGTGTAAGCTATCAACTACGAGAAGCAAGTGGACGGTCAAGAGCCAGGAATCGACGACTTTGCGGAGTGCACATTACATTAGTTCACGGAATGGTAACACTCATATTGCTCTTCCTACTGTGGCTGCACCAGCACCGGCACCTGCACCAGCAGCAGAAGCAGCAGCAGGAGCAGGTGCAGGAGCCGGAGGGGGAGTGACGTAGCAATCGTAGCTTCATGCGGTTGAGGGCTGAAGCAAGTCGCACCTGAGAAAAACACACACAGAATTGTGGTGATGCTCATGTTGCAGGTGGAGAAGAAAAAATGGACCTCAGGGTTCCGTTATTCTACTTATGTTCGAACCGGCATATGTTGGGAAAGACCCCTAGTCTCGTTTTTTCGAAACAGCATAAACTCAGGCAGCACTAAAAAAACAGAAAGAATAGCGACAATCGTACTGTCAGCAATGATAGCCCCGTATAGTACTGAATCTAGATACGGGTCATGGATATAAAACGCGGGCAGAAAACCAACAGCAGCGTTTGCAGTCAAAGCCTACATCATACTAAGTAACGGTGGTGTACGAAGTGAACATCATTATCATAAAAGTCGCGATCACTAGCAGCCACCAGCGATGCTCATCGCAGGAGCCATCGTGGCACAGTAAGCCTCAATGCCATGGCTGGAGGTAAGAAGCAGGCGTGAGTATCAGTTGTTTCATCTTCCGCAGCAGCAATATCCTCTGCTTCATCGTCATCATCATGAAAGGGGCATCAAGAAAAGCTTAACAACAAAATTTGCCCTCCACCTGCCGGACTGTGTGTGAAACATGCGCAATCTACGACGGATAGTCCCCGGCGCATTACCGCTACTTCTTCCGCATCGGCTTTCTCTTCACCGGATGGAAGGCGAAGTGGGCACCTGCAACAGTGAGCTCAGCTAAACATCAAGAACAGCAAGGACCAATACCAGAAAACTGAACGCCATACTGGGCCATGCTATGTTCGGAAACTTCGAAGTTCTGGTCTACAGTCATGGCTGTGGATCCCGCCAGTATGTCGTTGGGGAAGTACGGTACAGGCGTTTTGAACTTGTCCAGGAGCACATACTACAAGGGCCTTGATAATTAGAATAGGGTTTTGGGGCCCATGATACTATACTTATGATAAGGAGCTCCGAAAATGCTATTAGTAATTAAGGCCCTTACATTGGTGTTTCCTAAACCCTATGCAGCGAACAGTGAACCCTGGGTCATCTGCCATGAAGCGTGACAGAACCCTGCCGATCTAGAAGCATCACCCCAAGGGTCCAAGTAGTCCTTATAAGTGGGTTTTTGGTATCCAAACAAGCTTCGAAGCCCTTAAGCAACGAGTACTTGGACCCTTAGGGTCAATGAACCATGACAAAGCCCTCTTGGTACAGAGATTGTGTTCGCCCATGGTTTAGGCTTGATAACCCGGACCTTCACTTTCCCTTGAATGAATACGCGCCTTTGCCAGTATACGGCATCAGTATCGGTGTCATCTTCTTGTAGAGGCGAAATGCCAAGGTTCCAACCCGCTCCTGGTCCACTTCCGGCAATGAGACATGTTTTGGACAAGGCTGCTTTCTTCAAGCCTCTGGGATCTAGGCTTGACGATTTCTAGTGTCTGTCTATTGAACCGATGTGCGTTCACTCCCGTCTTTGATCTGGCTACTTGAAGTGCGCTCTCCATCATAGTTACCGTTACTGGGAGTACTGCTCTCGCTGCTATCGGTGCGTCCTACTACTACTACGACCTTGGTAAACAGATGTAGATCGACAGACGAATAGCAGGCCCTCGGAGGGACGGATGACAGACAGATCGATGGATAGATATAGTAAAGATTGATAAACAGAGGGGTAGGACATAGATACAGCACAGCTACGAATGAAGGTCAACAGAGCGATGAACATGCATGTGCCTGGACACATGCAGACACACACCTACTAACACGTATGTATGTATGTATGTATGTATGTATGTATGTATGTATGTACGTATGTATGTATGTCTGTCTGTATGTATGCATGCACGCATGCATGTGCATGCATGTATGTGTATGTATGTAACTATATACAGACTCAGTCTACATTGACACAAGTGTGAGTCCAACCTTCTTTCTATCTATCGATCTATCCTTATATCTATCCTTTTCCATCTACGGGTTGCCTGTCGCAACGTGTCTTCTCTAATCACGGCTAGCTCTTGTGGACATTTTGCTGAAAGATCTTATACATGTGCACTAGTATGTATACGCACGTACATCATGTGTTCGTGTCCGCAGCAGAAAATCCGCATGAAGTGCGGGACCATCTTAAGTATGGCGGCGCTCATCATGCATGCTGCTCTAGAACATACCTCGTACTGAGGCCCTCCAGGTGTGACCGACCCCAAACTGAGACATCCAACGCTTCGCGTTGTCCTTGTTTGGGCCGTGGACAACCACAAGGTCACCAGCTTTGCTGACGCTCACCTGCACGTGCCACATAGTTCAGGGTGTGCTAGGTTCAAGTGTTTGACGCTGGAAGCTGAGGGTCTACAGGGCTTAGCGGAAAGCAATGTGACCCACACCTAACATGATGGTCTTGAAATCAAGCACAATCTCTTCTGCGGAAGCCAAGGCATGCAATGAGCTTCCGCGCCATGCCGCTCTCAAAACAATTGAACAGCTTAGGGTCCGAATCATGACCCCGAAACCTTCACAGTACCTTAAACCCTCAAACCATGGCAGTGGCACCGTGATGTCTGGATCCCGTGTGACGTACTCTGTCAGGTCCCGCACTTTCGCACCTACGCCCAGTCGAACCTGCCACCGGAGGAAGCTTTAGGGCTTCACTTTTTTGTGTGCAGGCTCATGTAGGGGCCTTAATTAATTACTAATACCATTCTCGGGGCTCCTTATCATAAGTATAGTATCATGGGCCCCAAAACCCTAGTCCAACTGCATGATGAACCCTAAACCCTAAACCCTAAACCGTTAAACCCTAAACCCTAAACAATGTAGCTTCACCGATTGAGGCTCAGGGCCTGAGGGCCAGGGGGGTTTAAGGGATTTGGGGTGTAGGGTCTCGGGACTTCGAGTTCGAGATGGCTTTAATTATTATTACTATTATTATTATTATTACTACTATTATTTTAATACTATTATTATTAATACTATTGTTATTCTTATTGTTAATACTATTATTATTTTAGTGTTAGAGATTGAGGACTTAAACTGCTTGAGGGTGCCGGGCTTCAGGATCAACTCAGAGCTCGACGGCTACATGGGCAGTTCTCTAAATCAGGGTCCCTTTTACCCTAAGACTCCACATAGCCCAAAGTAGGTACCCTTTATAGACTTTGGGCCCCAAAGTAGGTACTATTTGTAGACTTGGCGTCTTAGGGTTAGGGTGCCTTTTGAAGGGGTGCCGTAGGATCTTTGGGACCTCAAAAGGGACCTTAATTTAGAGAGCTACCCACATGCTTCCCATGCTAAGCCTCTACTTCGGAGGAACTTTTTGGCTTCAGCAGCTGCACAGGTCCGGACACAAAGTTTCAGGTTACATGGCGGGGCCTTGGTGCTTTCAATTTTGGGGGATGATTACCTAGACTCAGTTCCTTTTGATGCTCAAGGATGACATCCAGAAATTAAGGGGCGAGGCATTTGCGCAGGCACGGCAAGTCGAGAAAAAAAGGACGGCAAGAATTCCATAAATCTGGCAACTTCCCTTCTCCGGCCGGCTCTGAGAGGTGCGGCCAAGTGCCCATGCTCTTGAGAACGAGCCTTGAGTACCTTGATAGTAGCTCTTCTAGCGATGCCTTATAGAAACCCTTATCGTGCTGCTCAAAACCGCCAAGGCTCAGAAAGGCTCCCTTCGGACCGAACAAAACGGCTTTTTGAAAATTATTCTATAGTTGAATCGAAAGGAGGAGGTCTCACGACCACGTGGTCGTACTACTTCTCCCACTTTTCTATTAGGCTCCCCTCATTAAGAGTGTTTGGAAGGTTTCATGTCTGCTGGCCACACTTTGTTGATCGGTGGGGTCCGCAGCATCCGGCATCGTTCGTCACAATAATCATAGTCCTAGTCCCAATAATGAGCATAACCATGTTCATAGTCGTAATCATCATCTTCGTCGTCATTAATTATCACCACCATCATCGCCATCATCCTCATCATCCTCATCCTCCTCATCATCATCCTCGTCGTCATCATAATGACATAATGAGCACCATCATGTACGTCATCCTCGGTGTCGGCGTCGTGTCCTGGTCATCCTCGGACTGCCCCCCCCTCTTCCTCCACCACCTCCTCCGCATCCTACTCCTGATCTCATCCTCCACAGCCATCTTCATCATCGTCGTGGGAGCACTAATAACAAGCATAGTCCTGGTTGTAACAGTTTACGGCGATTGAACATGATTTGGCAGTAGTCAGCTTCAGCTGTATGATGAATCAGCCCGGCCTTCAGGAAGGGATACTTCGGCTCGAAATAAGCCTTGACTCCTGTCAAGAGAAGGGTTCGAGGGTGTCAGCAAGGTTCGGGCAACAAGCGAAGATGGAAACTTCTCAGCAAAGAGACATCGTGCAGAAGAGCGAGCCAGATGTCCGGACAGCCGAAACATTATGACTTCTGCACATGCCTTCCGCAGGCAAAAACGACCATTTCTTGCAGTTCAGGATGCGAGCCTGGGCGCCCCCTCACCCCGAACCCTTCAGCGTGATGAAATCCTACCGCTCAGCCCGATCAGCCCAGAATGAAGAGACCCTACCCTAAGGGTCCAAGTACTTAATAGCTGAGTAATCATGTACTCTCCCACATATTAAGCTAGGTTTCTACTATCCGTAACCAAAGTACCCGATTATTGGGTCCTTTGGACCCTTGGGGCTACTATAGGGGCCTTAACAATTGGAATAAGGTTTGGGGTATAATATAATACTATAACTATAATAAGGAACCCCTGAAATAGTATTGGTAACTATTTAGGCTCCTATATCCAACCCAGAACACTCAACTCAAAGCCCCAAACCCCGACCCCACCTCGACCCTCGAGAATCAGCTGCACGGCAAAGCCACGTGTTCTCTCCTGCAGGGCAGCCGGTCATGGAAGACTCGATTTCTCAAGCATTGTGATAGGCGTATCGCGGCGTCTCGAGCACTGCATGGTGTTCTAGTAAGGAGTTGAGCATTATGTTAAGCTTTTGTAAGCTTTCTGGAGATTTGCGGGTTTGATGAACTGCACGGTCCGTCGTAGCATCACTGCCATATGCAACTGGTGCAAGAGTGAGGCGCCTGGTAGGGAGCCCTCGCCAATTCACAACAACTTGGGGTGAACCTAAGGTCCGCCCCAGCCCACGAAAAGGATAGGGTTTAGGGTTTAGGGTTTAGGGTTTAGGGTTTAGGGATTAGGGTTTAGGGTTTAGGGTTTAGGCTTTCTTGGAGAGTCCGTTGAGTTAAGTACAGTAATGGTGCAGGTTACCAGGAGCCAGGCTTGGGTCTGAGAAAACCACAAGACGTGAATCAGCTTCAGCCATTACATGCCTAAACCCTATAAACCTGAACCCTACCTCTAGTCTCCGTTGTAGTTCCTTTTTTGGTTAAACCAAATTTTATACTTAGGATCCTATAAGGGAACCTCAAAAATTTAAAAAGGAACTACACTGGAGACTCCAGGTAGACCCTAAACCCTAAACCCCTAAACCCTAAACCCTGTATATTCAGCGCTCCTTCACGTAATTGTCAATCGTCCTGGCCTGGATGGCCCGGGCATCGGTGGCACCCACCAACACCTGATCATCTGCTAAGGTTGCAAGACAATACACACCATGTCTAGTAGCATAAGGGCCTAAATAATTAGAATAGGGTTTCGGGGCCCATCATACTGTAGTCATAATAAGGAACGCCCCCCCACACCAAAAAAAAAACAAAAAAAAAGTAGGTAATTATTAAGGCCCCTATATTATACGCTGAGTGGCTTGCCTCAAACGGTTCGGCTTCGTAGAGTGTGACCACGCATACCACTTAACTCACCCGCAGCCCGATGCCAACAGCACGTCCGGGGCCAGTCTCTGGGGTTCAAGTTTGTTAAATTTAGGGTTTAGGGATTACCCTAAGGCTCATGGACCCCCATAGTGAAAGCCCAAACCTTAGCCCCCAAAGCCCAAACCTTCCCCTAGAAAGCCCATAACAGCAATAAGAGCCTTAGGGTAAGGTTTGGGGAACAAATCCCAAACCCTAAACCCTAAACCCTAAACCCTAAACCCTAAACCCGAACCGAGTAACAGAAGGGCGGGCAAGCTTGGGGTCTCAAGCAGTCTGGAGTGCTTGGAGCGCTCAGCAACAGCATGGACATAACGACAGCTTAGCAAGATTAGGAGCCCAAAGAATGCTAGTATAAAATGGGGGGTTTAGGGTTTAGGGTTTAGGGTTTAGGGTTTAGGGTTTAGGGCTTAGGGCTTAGGGTTTAGGGTTTAGGGTATACTATACTGTATCTCTCTTCTTCAACAACCAGGCCCAAAAAAGTTCAAACTTTTTAGGATAGACCAAATATATAAAGCCAAAAAGTTTAAAGTTCTCCCATTGGCTATCTAGGGTATTATACTATACCATACCATATACTATACAATACTATGCTACTTCCAGTTTCCAGCCCTTTCTGCAGTTGAGCGGCGGTGTCGCCGGCTGCGGGGCAACGAAGGTGGTAATACCTCGGCTGAGTCTCCACACCCAAATGATCCAAAGTACCTAATGACCCTAGACCCTAAACCCTAAATCCAGGGTTTCGGTTTAGGGTTTAGGGCTTAGGGTTTAGCATGATTTGGGAAAGTATCCCCCCGCACCATAAACCCTAAACCCTGAACCCTACCTGGGACCTTTGAGACAGAGCGCTTTCTCAGTGTTTCGCTTCAGGAAGCTGCCAGCCCAAACAAACTCAGGCTCTCGAGTGCCGGACTTCGGATTATACTTCCTGTGCTTGCCGAGAAGATATATATATATATATATAGGTATGCAAACATGTCGAATAGTATGTGTGTATGTATGTACGTATGTATGTATGTATGTATGTATGTATGTATGTATGTACGTATGTGCGTATGTATGTATATGTACATATATATATATAATATGTATAGGCTTTACTGCCCCCCTTGGGAGCAAGCGGAGAAACTGCCATTGGGGGGATGTCCTTGCGAGGCTACGCTGCATCATTGGATCAATCAGAAGGGACAACCGACTCCTGGCAAGATGCCACAAAACCTATATGATCCTATATGTGTGTGAGGATGTTTCGCAAGGTAGTCGCAAGCACTCCCGTGTGAAGGATGGACAAGGTTGATCTTGTAGCTTCATCCAGACAAACAAAACGTGTTGCGCAGTGGTCGCTTCGCACATGTACATGCTACCTCTATAAGGACGGCTGAGGGAGCTGCGTCAGCGGGCTGCGCTGATCCTCACGGTAGAAATACTCGGCCCCCAAGCCACTGGCAATGCCAGGATACCTCAGTGCGTTAAAGCAGCCGGTGCTGAACTCATGTCGTCACTGTTCCGATTTCACTTCCTGGCCGGGTGCTTGCGAACGTGCAACCTGTACGGCTTGGGGTCGAATGGCTCCTGCCACAGCCGGAAGGCATCAAAGCACCCTGGGAGCAACAGCCCCTTTGTTTACATCTTCATGAGTCCTATGACGAAACCATGTTAGGGAATGCTGCAGCCCGTTGTGCTTCCTGTGTTAAACTAAAATTGCACTCTTGCAGACTTCTGTTTCATAATGACGGTGTCCTTCGGCAACTCGACGTCAAACGCGTTGAATTCAGTCGGCTTGCGCCCCATGGCCCACTCGACTCCGAAGTATCCTGCAGTGACATGGCAAATCATCCGATTTGGTACCTGCAACGTCTTGTACCCCAAAGTTTGATCGGAGGGTACACAACTATAACTATGTAAACATGCCAGCATGCCTTGCCACATAGACTGAGACCCAGTGGAGTACACGATCGCGAACAGCACCCTCGTAACTATCTGATGTGTTCCTGTCTCTTTCTTCTTGACGGAGGGCAGATCGCTGATTTTCTTCCTCAGTGGACCGTTGCGGCTTAGGATCGGCAACTCCGAGTCGTCACATGTCGTGCAAGAGACACATCTAGTTACAAGTGTGCTTGTCTCCGCTGCTCCCAAACCTCTGCTATCCATTCGTTCCTAAACTCATCTTGCCATACCGCACGAATATGTCTACATCCGGAAGCACGGAAAAGACTGAGATCCAACCCTGCAGTTATTCTCGTTCTTGCTGCCGCAGGTCAAAGTGGCAAAGCCTCGAGATCCGCAGGAAGTGCCTGGCCAGGATTCCGGCTCTCACTGGGTGGCGGGTCAAAAGATTTGAAATTTGGATCAACGAATTCAGCCACAAGGGTCCCACAATAAAATCAGGATCAAAAACTTAATGCAATACCTATGCAATGACGCAAGTGAAAAACATCAGGGTGACGGATCAAAAAACTGGATCACTCTTGGTAGTGGAAGTAGTGATAGTATTAGTAGTAGTAGTAGTAGTAGTAGTAGTAGTAGTAGTACTAGTAGTAGTAGTAGTAGTAGCAGCAGTAGTAGTAGTAGTAGTAGTCGTCGTCGTCGTGGTGGTGCTAGTATTCCTGAAACACGCCGGTAGTACGATGTGTCTATATATGTATGTATGGATGTATGTCTGCATGTATGTATGTATATACCTATGTGTATATATCTATACGTGCTTTTATGTACATGCTTATATCCATCTATCTATCTCTCTAAGTCCCCAAAAATCTATCTATCGTTCCATCCATGTGGTCATGAATGACTTGCATAAGTTTCCCAGACAATCTTCCAGAGGGTGTCATCGTTATCGGTGGAAGTGTTATTGTAGCGTTCTCACGAAGCAGTGTCTGATCCGGATAGCACCTTATCGCGCACTCTCTTTGTACATACTCTTACATCACGAGCCCAACCGGGATGTCTGAAAGATGGTCTGGTTTGGTTGGGTTTGGCTGAGCTCGGCTTGCTTGGGCTTGGCTTGGGCTGGGCTTGGCTTGAGCAAACAGCAAAGCACACCCTCGTTTATAGCTTGTGCAGGAGCGACGGTACGGAGCGGAAAAGGGCAGCTTTTAAGATGGTTTGGTTTGGCTGGGCTTGGCTTTTGGCTTGAATGGGGGTGGGCACCAATGAAGGACCTGCACAATATGCTGCCGATAAAATTTCCAGCATGCATCATTGTCGCGTGCCATGGCTCATTGCTGTTCTGGTCGCACTGTGGCTTGGTTTGGCTTGGCTTGGGGGATTGGGGGGCAGGGAGCGGCTTGCCCCCTCCCCCCAATGACTTGCATAAGCTGTCTAGACTCTAGACATTCTTCCAGCAAGCATCGGCAAGCGGGCTGACGACGGCGGCAGCAGCAAGGATCGCGCTCGGAACGGAGTGTAGTTCGCTGTTGCGTGGAGGGTACATTTAGTCACATCGGTTGCCTAGAGTCCGCCTCAGGCAATTATGCACTATACAGATATAACTACCATGCATAAACTGTTTACATATACATATCAACATACACATATATACACGGAAGAATACACATATACTGAATGCACACTATATGCTCGTACTAGTTCTGCTTGCTTCCTATGTGTTTCTCTTCTGCCTGTCTTCCTTCTTCCTGTCTTCCTTCCTTCCTTCCCTCCTTCCTTCCTTCCTTCCTTCCTTCCTTGTCTCCTTCCTTCCTTCCATTCCTCCCCTGCGTCCTTTCTTCCTTCCTTGTTTGCTTCCTTGTTCCTTTCCTTCCTTTCTTTCTTCCCTGCTCTCCGTCCTTCCTTCCTTCCTTCCTTCCTTCCTTCCTTCCTTCCTTCCTTCCTTCCCTGCTTCCTCCTTCCTTCCTTCCTTCCTTCCATGCTTCCTCCTTCCTCCTCCTTCCTTCCTTCCTTCCTTCCTTCCTTCCTTCCTTCCTTTCTTCCTATCTTCCTGCTAGTTTGATTTTTGTTGATCCTAGTTTAATTTGTTCTTGATCCCTATCCCCCAGTTGGGCAGGCTGCCGGTTGTCTCAGGTCATCCAGCATCTGCCGCCGGCAGGAAGGGTGCGGTGGGAGGGCCAATAGCCCATGGACCTGGGAACCAAAGCGGATGTGAAAGCCTACAGCAACATATTGCATCAAGGTCCCATCGGTTGCGACCGACGCCTGCAAGATCACCTTCTTCTTCTACAACTCACGCGGTTCCAACGGCTACAACTTGATCTTGCGTGGGCAGAGGCAAGGAGCGATTCGAAGATAGGCAGCTACAGCGTAGACCAGGTGCGTTTGACCTCAGGCTGCTGAAGCTAGCATGCGTAGTGGTGCTGAAAGTTGCGAATTCAAGAGCATCATACCCTGAGCTCACCTGCTGTGGTAAAGTGGGCTCTAGCTGGGGACGGGACCCTTCTTGACATCCTGGAAGATCTCCTTTCAAGATGCATCACTGAAGATACCACCTGGCCTCTGAACTTGATTATATGTTGTACATGGGCCTGCCCGAAGGTTAAGGACGGAGCCCGTGACCCCAACCACTGGCTGTGGGTTGGCGTGGTTTGGGTCTCCTCACACCCCCGTCCCCTGGCAGCTTTTTCCAATGGAGGAACTCAAGGACCATGAGCAGTACGTCCAAAAACCCCAAACCAACCCTCCAAACAGCCCCTCGAGGAAGCCACTGCGGCGCAACGGCGGCAAGCAAGACAAGAGCGAGCTTTTGGATTTTCGGCTCTTCGGGTTGTGGACAGTGCAAAAATTTGGGAGTTCGACCTTTCGGGAGGGCCGTTTGTTGACATTCACACTCGCACAAAAGCCCCACAGCCACGCTGTCAAGCCAGGCTGAATACAATGCACAGCCGCAATCACCAACCGATATCCAAACGTTTTGGGTTCAGGAGCTGGAAACTGCAGCTACACCCAAGGCCCTGCTCCGTGCTTGAGACCTCACATGACTCTGCGGCCTGCGCAACACTCCGCCTGCTCGGACCCTAAACCCCCTGAATTCCGCCCTGCTACGAACGGTCGGAACCCACACTGAGAGCTTGCGCAAGTGCTGCAGTCCGTGTTCACTCGAGAAGGTGCGACGTGTTTCCCTATTGACACCTGGGTTTGGCGGCTTGAGCTCACTGACTTCCCCCCCTTTTTTGTTGCCGCTGCCGAATGACTGTCTTCATCGCAAACCCACCACCACCACTACCACCACCACCACGTCCCAATGACACGAGGAACCCACTCCCACTCAGATGGGCCGCACAGCCATGCCAAGAAACTTCAAGCCGCTTACCACAAGAAAGTCTTCACGTCTGACGATGCGGGAAGAGGGATGGGAAGAGGGTCGTGGACCGATGGCGGATGGCAGGTTACCCCAAATCATTGCAATCTCTCCTCATCCCAAGCCAGGCTGTCCGGACGGAGCACGAACAGACCCGTTTGATCATCGTCCAGCAGCTCCTCTCGGGCTCAACAGCTGGAAAGCTGTCTGACTCACACGACTGAAAGGTTGCGGTGCAGTCTCCAAGGCAAGATCGCATGGCCTCTTCCCGCTGCATAGCGATCATGAGAGATTCTCTCCCTGCAGATTTCTCGTAGAGGTTGTCATCGTCCTGTTGCCTTATCTTGGCATGCCGCGACTGGTGTTGCGGGTCTCTTCAGGTCAAGTCCTAACTCTGCTCTCCAGCTTTGCAAAGGCTGCTAAGTTGGACTGCCTTATCATAGACTGCAGTGCAGACAGGGAACTTGACAAAAGAGCTGGTTGTTTTCTGACACCATTTTCGCGACTGCCGCAAGAAAACGTGCATCTTATCTCGCACAACTGCCACGATGGCTGCGGCTGAGTGTGGATTGAACTGAGACTGAGCCAAATACTGCATAATGAAACACCAGTAGGATGCACTTAGATGTTGAGTCCATGTGACTGGCTCCCGCGCAGCATCCATCGGTCCTATTCGTCCTATTCCTAGACATAGACACATGATGCATTCTGAAGACCCTTCGGGCCCAGAATTGTCCAGAGAACGAGAACCAAAATGTATCAAAATCAAAGTGATACTGTGGACTTCATGTCGTCTGCCATTAACTGAATATGCGGCTGCCGGTCGAACCTTGGCTTAAGAGCTCGAACCTGAGCCATGGGGCTGCGCTCGCCCGCTCTTGGGCTTCGGCTACTGCGATGCCTGCTGGAGGCATGGACTTCTGCGTGGTCTGTTGGCCGGCAGATCCAAAGATACCGCAAGGCCCCAGGCTCCAACGCATGAGACGAGGCTTCGAAGTTGTCCATGGAAGCGGCTGCTCGCCGTGCCACATGCCACTGTGAGCAGAAGCCAACAAGCCAGCAAGCCATAGCAATCAGTATGTTCAACGCATTCCATATGTTCGAAGTTGCGAGAACTAGGAGCAGCCAAAGACTCCATCCCGCAAGAAATTCTATGAAAACTGCACAGCGAGTAAAGTGAGCTCCCGCCACAGCCTCTACGCAAATGCGAAGCCTCTCTGCCTGCAAGCTGCCCACGGCATTTTCCGTCTCTTGGACATACACGGAGCCAGTAACATTTATGAGAATGTTCATGAGCACAGTGTTGCAGGCAAAGAAACACAAAGACACCGCCAGGTACCTGATCACGTTTGTATTGCTGTCATTGGCATTGACCAGCGTTGGCTCACCCACGATGAGTGTTTGCCATGTCTGGAAAGCAGCTGAAGCAAAGCCTGCAGGGGTCAGATCTGGCTGCCGTGATTGCGGTTTCTTGTCATCCACTTATTTGGAACTATGGGCTGCCCGCAACGTAAACTTAGCTGTGAGACCTTCTGCGTCTGTGTCGAACTCGATGCACACATACAAGAGAGTGGCAAACAGAGTAACGAACATCAGCATCGCCATCGCCGCGAATTCACGCCTGCCAACAGAGTTCAGGATTGGCAAGAGACTCTGGCCGACTCGAATGCCAAACGGTTGGAGCACACGACAGTTGTATACAACGGATACAACAACCGCAACTACGTTGACGGCCATGGATGACTTGTAATCATCTCGCGGGGTCTCATCCCACGCCAACCAGCCAGAAGCCACCAAATGTACGCCCATACCAGCATGGATGACACGCCGCAGCAAAGGGACCTTGCGTGCGTGAATTAGAAGCAGGATGTTCGACAGTTGGAAGCCCACAGTTCCTGCAAATACCGCCCAGCACGAGGCCATTACACCAGTCTCGGTCCTGAAGGGAGAAGACAGACAGACAGGCAGGCAGGCAGGCAGGCAGGCAGGCAGGCAGGCAGGCAGGGAGGGGAGGGAGGGGGAGGGAAGGCGGGAGAGAGATGGAGACGAGAGAGGGAGCGAGAGCGAGACACGGAGACAGAAGTACAGACAGCCACAGAGAGGGAGAGAGACAGAGAGAAGGCGCGAGAGGGAGAGCGAGAAAGAGGGAGCAGGAGCAAAGAAGGGATTAGACGAATTTGGGTCAGAATGAGAGAGCCGGAGTGGAAGGAAGCGGCTGCATCGCCAGGGTTGCAAATGCGCAGTCGCACTTTGCAATTGTTGTTAAGCCTGTTAAGGAAACTAAGGCGGCGCCGACCTAACTCTTCGACTGCCTGCAGAGCAACCAACTCAGTTTCCATCGCGCCTTTGCCACCAAATCAGCAAACAACAGAATTGAATCACCGACGTTGCTGCCTGCATGTAGTGTGTCTTTCGCATGCCAGCGCTCCACATGTGTTCCACCAGAGCTTGGAAGACAATGCTCCCCGTGAGCAGCTTCACAAGCGTTTCCCATCCCAATGTCTGAAGCGACAGTAGAACACGCTCATCAACAAGGCCTGGAATGCCGACTAGTTGTATGTCGCAGAACTCCACTTGCCGCATAGTTGGAAGAAGCCCACAATACCGTTCTCCAGCTTGGCGTGCAGGCGGCGCCAGTGCGTTTTGAAACTTAGTGCCGTTTGGTGCCCATTTGGTCTCTGCAAGGTAAGCCGTGTGCAGCTCATGTGCCTGGAAAAGGCATCTTGTTCTCAACGGATGTCGGCCCGGTTCCTGGACATGCGGGCTCTGCAGGCAGATCTTGTCGAGCAGTTCGGCCGCAGCCGTCGGTAGGCGCTGGATTAAGTCGCACAATAATGCCATGAAAGACCTGTGCAAGTCCAAATCGCCACTGACAGCTGACAACGCAGAGCGAAACAGCCGCTTGGAAGTGATGTCACCAGATATTTCTTGAAACACCCAGTCGATCCAGACGCCACAGGTGCCCTGGAGTTCATCACACCTGTGTACAATTGCCTGGGGGTGGCTATAGGCTACGTGGCTTGCCAATAACCGGGTCACTTCAGCGTGACAGGCAGCAAAGGTAGGCGACAGCTCCTCTTGAAAGTCAGCTTTACACTCGAGCAAGAGGTGCACATGTTCTGAATCCAAGGCAGTGGACGCCAACGACAGAAGCTGCAAGTGCCTCGCTTGCCCTGTCAACGGCGGAGCATCTGGATGCCAGGCTCGTACATTCACATCGGCCTCGCCGAAGCTCAGCAGTAGCCGGATCATGCCATAGTCGCTCCCCCAAACCGCGCTCCACAGTGCATGGCCACCATGAGGGAAATAGTTTAGCGTGATCTCCTTCGCTACCGTTTCGCCATTCGCCAACCAAAACGACTACACCTGCCGACCTACCTAACGACCTAACACACGAAAGAAAATACATCGCATCAGCTCAAACAGCAAAGTCTCCCAATTGACATCTGCCCCGTGACGTAGCAGAGCTTCAGCCAGGTTGTGGGCTTGCCGATTCCCCGCGAGGCACAGGAGAGGGAACCTTCCAATTGCCTTCTGCTTGCCAGTTGGGAAGAGGACATACTCGGCATTCGGATCTGCAGAGCTTGCTATCAAAGAATGCACCAAGTCTGCGGCGAACTCTTTCTTGTTCATCTGATCCACGACGAACATCAGAAGCGGACCCGACAAACTGCGATGCCTCCCGCCAGACTTGTACAGCACCGGCGTGTGCAGTGCTAGTTTTACTAAAGGCATGCCGCGCTGTCGTAGCTCCCAGAGAGCAAGCTCCAGCGTTTGCATGCCCTGAGAGGCTGCTTTCCACACCACTGCCGCCACTCTCAAGAACAGGTCGGGACATAATTGCTTGTCTGAGTCGACATACATGTCTTGCTTTGACAATGGTGGAAAGTGCTCCTCGAAGTTCAAGGGGCCAACCGGCCAGAAAGGCAGGGTCGTCAGCACATCCAGCATTGTACCTTCCAGGAACTTTGCCGCGATCTTCACGGCACAATTCAGGATTAGCTCTGATAGCAGCTGGCCCAAAGCCTCTGGCCCGTATAGCCTCCAAACCGATTCTTCAGCGTCTCTGATCGACTGGCGCTTGGGGCTCGGCCCTTCGGACGCGAAGTTCCAGACGGAGGACGACGCCGGCGAGTCGACAGGAGTCTCCTCCTTCTCTCGCCTCCTTATGTAACCAGAGAGCCCGGACAACAACCTCTGCTCCCAGTGTCGGCGAGCTGACCACACGTCTTCAGCCCAGTCCGACACGGTTGTGCTGGTGCTTATTCCCAGGTTGATGAAAGAACCGGCTTCTTGGATCCTGCAGTCCACATTGATGGACCTCACGACAGGCCACTGGCTGCCGGAGTCCAATTGCATGCTGAAGCGGACGCCCTGATGAGGCATCTCGTCGTAGGATTCCGAAGGGCTGTCAACATAAGGGTCCGTAGCCTGAAACTGGACGGCCACTCGACCCTCAATCAGGCCAAAGTTCTGCAGATTACCTTGTACACGCTCTGCCAGGTAGCTTTCCAAGGATGTATCCTCAAGCCAGGATGGCAGCCCTGTAACACCTACTATCGTTACGGATTCTTCGGGGTCGACGGACGAACCCGGAGCCGTAGCCTGGTCTTTGCCAGGTCTTATGCCATCGGAGAGCGTCCATGACAGGCCAAGTGGGGCCACTGCCATGTTGGCTGTCTAGCAAAACGAGCATAAAGAGCTGCACTGTTTCTGCAGCCCTTCCCTCTCAGACCGACTTGGGTGACTTGGGCCGAAAGGAATTGACAACAGTGGGCTTGAAGGCCGACGCTAGAGGAGGGGCAACTACACTTGCAAAGCGACAGAATGAAGCTCAAGTCCAAACCCATGTGTTGTCACCAAGATCCACCAAGGGGCATGTCTACCTCCAAGGCCTCGTCTCGGTGGAGCTCCTGCCACAAAGATGCTGCAAAGATGCCGGTGAAGAGGATGACGACTCGATGCAGGAAGAAGCAGGCTGTAGCCGAAGCAACGACGGAGGCGGAGATGTTCATACTACCAACATCCCGCTTGTCTAAAGCTTCAGACTAGCTAGAGCTGAAATGCTGCCCGTCTGCATGGCAGGAGGGGTTCCCATTCATTTAACCATGTAATGTAGTTTGCATCTTGCCATTGGTTGGGCCCAAGCTAGTGCAAAGCCTCGCTTCTGAAAGAGAAAACCCACTTCTCAGAACCAAACCGTATCTCTTCGCAGGTGCTTGTGGCACGGTTTTGGTCTTGGCAAATACCGCGGTGATGGCCCTTTGCGGGTGCTTGAAGTAAGGTTTTTGTCTTGTCAAATGCCGTGGTGATGGCTCTTCGCGGGTGCTTGTGGTAAGGTTTGTCTTGGTAAATGCCACGGTGATGGCTCTTCGCAAGTGCTTGTCGTAGCCTTACTTGGCAAATGCCACGTTGATGGCGGGTGCTTGTGGGAAAGTTGTTGTCTTTCAAAATGCAGTGGTGATAGTTGTTTGCGGCTTGTGGCAAAGTTTTTGTCTTGGCAAATTTTGCGGTGATGGCTATTCGCCTGCTATTCGCGGGTGCTTGTAGCAAGGTTTTTGTCTCCGTTTTTGTCTTGGCAAATGCCGCGTCCGGCCATGGCTCAGTGCACACAACAGGTCCTCCCCCATCTTCTCGAGCATCGCGGCCTGTGGCCGATGCAAGAAGGATCGGCACGCATACACGCGTGGCCGCGTGGCTACAGGACAACGCCATGGCTCTTCAAGGCGACCATGCCTACGATTGAAAAGCCCACTCCTAGTACTGAGGGCGACTCTTTTCAAACGCCCCGTCACTAAAAAAACTGAGCTGGGTGCAAAGTTTTTCGGGTCTCGGGCCGGCCTTCTTCGCCTCGGCCTCGATCAGAATCGCTCCAGGCTTGTCCCCAGCCTTGGGACGGCTAGGCCACGGCTAGGCTATACAGGGTTGAGTGTTCGGCTGCGAAGCTCTCGACCGTTTAGATTCATGCAACCATGTAGTGAAGCTTCTGGAAGCCTCTAGCCAGTATGCGTCTCATCTCAACGTATCTCAACGCCTTCAGATACTGGTCGATGTAATACTCCTCCCGCTCCTTTGCGGCAAGGTCGAGCAGGAAGTCCTCACGGCATCTGGGCACAGGATGGCAGAGGAACCTGAGGGCTTCGAGCTCGCACTCGGAAGGTTTGAAAGGTTTCGAAGTTCGATGTTTTCTTGGCTTGACTGCCACAGTGCATAGCCAGTGGTTCTCCGCCCAGCAGGGGGTCTCTGGGATGTGCAGAAGCTGGTCGGCAAGCTCTTGTCTGTGAGGCCCTGGGCCAAAACCTGTCGCTTGACCCGAAGCCCTGACTTATCTGGCATTGTGGTCAAGTGTCGCCTCAACTGACCTAATACATTGGCGGGGAGATTTTTACCTCTCCATCTCTGCCCACCTACACGGAGAAGCAATGCAAAGTATGGCTAGCTTGCGAGCACACTTGCAACATGTCTGGGTCTCTTGAAGCGGCATCCCCGAGTCTTCAACATAAGCGATCACATCACAGGGCCCACTCCTGCAATCGAGCGGGGCCCCCAGCACTGACAAACTGTTGCGCCTCCGTGCAGGCGGAGGCGGCGGGGCTCTTGAAGCGACAGGCAACATCTCTTTTAATCTGCCAAGCCAGGTTCTATCGATTCGAACTGCGACTCTCCACAACCGAGAGCTAATGCTACTCTGGCATGCAGCCACCGCAGTTGCAGTCTTGATCTAGTCTCTCCGCCACAACAGCACCGGAGCCTGTGCAATCCGGTCTTCGAACTCCTGCAGAGACTTCCAATCCGCGTAAGGATGACGAGCGGTGTGGGCAAGCTGATGTAAGGTTTGATGCAACTGCCGAACAGTATCTGAAGAGCTACTGAAAGTAGAAAGACTGAGGCTAAGGTGCCTCTGACGCATGCTGTGACATCTCCGGGTGCATGGCTCATCATAGCTCCTGGTTGTCCAAGAACCTCTGCGCCTTTTGGACGGCCTGCACATCCCACATCTTCGCCTTGGGGAGCTCAGGAAGCGGATTAATTAGCTGTAGTTCTTGCCACGAAGCGCGAAATTGCACAACAGGCTGGTAGGTTGCGAAGCATCATCATCCACCGACAGCGTGCCCCGAGATCTTTCGTCAGCTGGCCTCCGCCGCTGCCACCTCCTTCAATGTGCGCATCCTGCGGCGGCGGCTCCGCTCCTGTCGTGCGAAAAAGCACGCCCCAGGCAGGCCGCGGCGGCATTCTGCGACCAACGAGGTATGAACGAATAAGAAAGACAGGTGCTGACACTTTCAGCTCCAGGCAACGAGCAAAACACACATACATACACACACACACACACACATCTCAATACCAAAACCAAATGCCGGGCCTCATAGGAGGAGCGCCCTGTCAGCCAAGGCTACTGTGCGGCCAATCTTGCAAAAAAAACTCGTGAGTGACGGTAACAGCCTGAATCTCTGCGCGCTGCTAGTCAGCGGTGCTCTGGCAGGCTATTGTGACGAAAGACCTAAGACACCTTGGTTTCCTGAAGCGGCGGCCTTCTATGATATCGGCCATCTGGGCAAGGATTCGGATCGTCACCTGGCCGAGATGCAATAAAGATCCAGATCAGGAGTTGCCTGCGCTCTCGGCACCTTCTTCCCACGAACGAGCACTTTCCCTCCCTGGAAGCACCTCAGTTTGGCCACACTGCGCTGTCCACAAAAGGCTGTGCTGGGTCACTTCTTTTCAATGCAACCGCCACCGCAGGATTCGTTCTGCAGCGCGAGACCAGCTCGTTAGCTTGCGCCTGTGCCTTGCAACCTTTCAAAATGGCCCTTTAAACTGACGAAGAAACTGTTGTACTGAATCCAGATCCGAAGCCGCGGCACTGCAGCAGGTTCTCCAGGGACCTTCCCAGCCAGGTCTGCTCGAGCCGCACATCAGCAGCCAGGGGGCTGTGGAGCTCCTGAGCCAGGAGCAAAGCCTTGTGTGGCAAACAGATGCAGGGTGCCGGCATCACGCCGCAATGAGGTGGTCCGGCGGCTTCTAAGCAAACCCTTTTGCACGGTATTCTGACCGGGAACCCTGCGCTTCGCATGCTGAGCAAGTTCTTTGGTCATTGAAGACCACCGTGTCACCGAAGCCGATTGAATCTTCTCTCAGTCCTCTTCGAACTTCATGATTCGAGGGAACATGGCATCGATAGTGGGATTCCTGGCGGGAGGGGGCACTTGCCCGCTTGCCTTCATGTCCTGCAGGCTCCTTGACTCGACAGCCTTCACCCTCTCACATACGGACAAAAGCTTCGTCCGAAGCTTCCCTCATCGCCTCAAGCAGCTTCGGAGGGATGAAATGGCACTGCAGCTGAAGTAGAAGTTGACCTCGAGGAACAGTTGTAGAACTGGGCGAGGCTAGCAAAACGCAGCATAGCGGTAGTCGCAGGTGTCTGAGCCCGCAGCGATGGCTGAGGAAAGCGCAAGCTTCTCCAACTCGTCTGACCTCGGAAGCCCCGCTGATATGCTGATTTCCTAAAGACGCCGGAGGTCCCAAAGTAGGAAACAACCCCGAACCCTCTCTCCGGTTAATTTCGCTCTGCTTCTGCTTGGGCGGCACAGCTCCGCAGCCCACGAGCTCCATCTGCATCCAACCTGTATGTTTCAGCCTGTGGGCCAAGGGTTGGAGCCACATCCACCCACCAATTCCGAGTCAGCTCCTGAAAGAAGTCCCAAGGTGGGCCATCTGGGCGCCGAGCTCGCGATCTGTCGAGCGCGCTGAGTTTGCCATCAGTATCTCCTGTTTCCCGATATGCTCGACACAAGCTGGGAAGTAATAGGTTCAGCGAGGCTTGGGCGTGCCGGAATTCAATGGAAGTGTGCAAAAATATATACATATACTGTATACCATTTGCTTCTCCTTGTCGCGAGGAAATGACCACCAAGGACCACTAGACACACGAAAAGAAACGCAGGGATTCCGCGGATTGCTCAGTAGCCCAGAAGATTTCAAGACAAGTAGACGAGATAGGCGGGCCGCAGATGGGCGGACAGATGCACGGAAAGAATGACAAGTGGGAGTCTGCATTGAGGGGACACGGCGAGTAAACCTGAGAATATTTTCTGCTTGCACTTTCCTACGAGTAAATTCAACTGCCTGGATACCTGGCCCAGCATGCGCCGCAATTACAAGTTTTTGCTCGGCCTCTTGAATATCCTGGAATCCTGGATCTGTCTTGTCTTCACGAAGCTGTTCGCTACAGTAGGTGGCCGGAGATGCGAGAAGCTCCCAAACTCAGACACGGCCTGGAAACCTACTTAAATTCAGATTCAGCGTCACTGCACTCGGCCACGGCTCGTTCGGCGAAGCCCTGTCGGAAGTCAAGGCCTTGTTCAGCGCGTGCTTAAAGGTGTCAGGTAGTTGCACTTGGGATATGACCAGAGAACAGCTTCGAAGCGGCTTGACTGGTGGTCCCCATGCTGCATGCTACCAGATTCCAGAGTCGCCCTACTTGAGCTGCTTGCTGCCATCTGCGCCCTCTGCCCATTGCTGCCCGGATACCGGTGTCGCCCGGAGCCAGCAGCAGTCGCTCAAGCTGACGCACCACCAATGCCAGCCTGAAGAAATTCACTCGCGGCGAACTGTAATTGGGAAAAAGAATCAAAACGCAAAGCCGCCCCAACCTGCCACGCTCTGTCGTTCTGGTGTTCTGAAGCTCGCGAGCGCGAGCTAGCTACATGCAAGTTCGAAGGCATGTGAAGGCGCTCCAATGCTGCAGACTCTGGTCACAACGGCGGCAGCTAAAGCCAACAGAAGTCTACCGTATTTACCGTATCAAGACTCAGGAACGTGCGGAAGGAATTGAACTAGCAAGCTGAACCGCATGCCCACATCGAAATCTGTATTGCTGCACAGGGCATGGGGGGGCTCTGGTCTCGACGATCGGAGACAGTCACTTTGAGCTCCAGTTGCACCGAGAACTGTGTTAGCATAAGTTGTAAGGGCAAGCTGCATTTCCTCAGTGCGCCCTTCTCCGATGTTCTTCACATCGGAGAGGCACTTGACGATAGCACCCATCTCATCGGGCTCGATCTGACCTCATGACCAAGCTCTATTACCATATAGACATGTAGATCTTGCCCGGGCCTACTGTTAGGAAAGAAGGTGCCTTCACCAAGGCCTTACACTAGTAGTGCTGCATGTATCGAAGAAGGTATCCGGTATCTGTGTTTTTATGTTACATGTGGAATTGAGTGCGGATTGGGGGGTCCTGTTCAGCTTGCAACAATATATCGCCAAGCCGCTGAGGGGCACCTTGCTCAAGCAGCGCATGACGATCAACTTCCTCTGTCGCGGCTTGAGCTTGGGCTTGGGGCTCTGAACCGGGGCCACGTCAGATATGTGGCCGTCTCTTGGGGGGGAAGCCGGGTCATGCACGTACACAAGCCTGCCCACAGGATGGCACTGTACGCATGATACAAGACAGGGTTGAGATTTGGCACACCTTCCCACGACTGCACATGTCAAATTGCAGATAATTGCAGCAATTGCATCGGCAACGCCGACACTGTATGTATATGTGTGTCTGGTACGCGGCAAGCCAATGGACAAACGGAGATCTGGTAGCACAGTGGATCATCTGAGACTTGTCTGGAGTCGCTGGTGCGATGATGCAAGCTGACAACAAAGGCTCAACTCTGAACTGTGCCCCCTCAGCCATGCGCACGTCCGCGGCAAAAAAGCTTAATTACAGGGTCATCTGTAGGGCCCGGAACCTTACAAATGAGATGTTGTCTATGCACTCGGGCGCAGGTCTTGCAGTGCTTTGGGAGATGGACCTCCAGCTTTGGAACGACATGAGCTGTCTTGCGCACCTCTCCCACACATGCCGTGCTCAATTCTTCCAGATTCACCAAGCTTCAAGTCATCGCAGGGGATCACCAGCAGCTTCAGCAGAATCGTCTCTCTCCTTTGCAAGTTTCCCATGGTGGTGCTCTCTCTCACTCCCAGACGCTCTACCTTCGGTATCATAGCATCTTAAGAAAGACAGCCGAAAAAGCGGACGAGGCCGAGACTCCCCTGCGTGTTCATCGCATCGTTCACCAGCTGCCGGGCCTGGTCGTCCTCGATGCTCTCCTTGCTTCGTTCGCAGCTTTCAAAGCATCTTCACAACTCCGGGCCACGGAAGCTAGAGTAAACAAAGGAAGCAGAGTCGACAGAGCTCGGTCGTCATTGCGTGCATGCTCGGCAGCATGGTCGCAAGCACAAGCCATCACATCACCGGGCGGCATCTTCTGCAGCGAAGAACTCCACCAGAGTCACAATGCCTTCGTCGAGCCGTTCTAGTTCACAGGTCTTTGCAAAGCTGCGAAGCTCCACTCCAACGACTAAGTAGGCTTGGGTACGGCTTCAAGCTGCAGTGGATCAAACTGTTGAAAGTGCCGCAGGCAGGCTCCAACGGAAAGCTCACATGATCTCATGAGATCCGGACCGATCATGGCATTGGTGACCCAGTCCTGTTTGGGCGGCGGAATAGAACGTGCACATACATGCATGCATGCATACATATAATGTATATTATATATATATATCTATCTATCTATCTATCTATCTATCTGTCTATAAGTCTATAAGTATGTAAAGTACGTGAGAGAGAGAGAGAGCGAGAGAGCTACAGAGACAGAAAAAAAGTCTCGGCCCACATTCGTGCATCTGTTCGGATATGTACACTCTCAGCATACTACGTCATATCCACATTGCACAGTCTATACAGACCTGGTAAGCAGGAGCACGTACCTCCATGTGCATGCTTGTGGGATGTTCTCAATCTACCAGCAACAAAGACGACAGCAAAAGCGCATCTCAACTCGCCAAGTGGCATTCTCGAGCTCTGCAAATGGGGGAGCATCACGTGACTGATCATCGGAGTACTTGAGGGCCATCCGGTAGAGATCGGGATACCTTCGGCTGATCTTTACGGTTTCGGGCTTCGGATTGTCGATAAGATCATCGCATGCAAAAGACACACTCGTTCAGCATCTCCGAACTGTAAGAAAACTCCTGAGTCTGAAGTGCGTCAGGCAGCTTCTTCCCCCCCAGAAACTGGAGGAGTGGTGTCACCTTCCGCAGATCCTCGACGACCCGGATGGCCTGGTGCTAGCTCTACGAGACACATACTTGAGCAAGCGCATGGTCAAAGGGTTCAAGCTGAAAGGGAGGCTAGCGAGTCTACGAAGACAGATTTCTGCCGCTGAGTTCATGGGCCAGCTGGGAGCACCAAGCCCCAAAGCCTGCTTCTTGTAGACCTTGGGATCTTCCAGCATCGTCCGCAGAGTCTTCGTCACCGCCTCCCCCGCAAGTCTTTGCTTAAGCAAAGGCCGAACGTGCAACATGGTAGTATGCCCGCATGGTTCCATTACAAGCCGCACTTGGCCTCCAAGATCAATGGGTCGACGAGGTGGGACCGTAGAAGCTGGCAGAGAACGTCTTGGAAGCAGATGGGATCGCAGCACCTCTGAAAGCAATGGACACACGAGGCTTCCTCGGACCCCAAAATGCAAACATGCCCCTCGTACAGTACTACATATGGGTTTTAAACAAGCGAAACTTCGAAGTCCCAGCACCGAGGCGCTCTTGCAGAGAAGCGTTGCTTCGTTGCATCATCGCGGAGACGAAGTGACAAATACAAGCGATCCTGGGTCAAGCGTTAGTCATGAGCTAAGCAAGGAATGTCTGACGACTTGCAAAAAGGCTCTGCATTTCGCCAAGGCTCGTCCTCGCTGGCAGAGGCTCGTCATTGTGCCGCCCTGCCAGAACCGGTGTAAGGCAGCCACAGTGCAGCTCTTCAGCGGGTATGTGAGCCACGAAACTCTGCGCAGCTAGACTTATAGACGATGCGAGTCGTTCTTGGAGTCTGATCCTTTTGTTTCCGCTTTCAGAGAGATGCCTTTCGTGGCCGTGAGCACCTGGCGGAGGCGAGCCACGACCTGAGCTCTGAGCTCTGTTTGCCCTCTGAGTCTGAAGGCTTCTGCTTTAAAGGCTCCAGAACCAACCCGGACTCTGCTACTTTGGATCTGATAAGACTCCGGCCTTGGAGTGGCTTGCAGCTTTGTAGAACATGTCCACGATCTCCTGGACAGGCAACTATTCGGACACTGCGGCTATGTTTGTCGGGGGTTCGACCCCAGCATCCTGCGAGCCATACATGATGATGTTCTGCGAGATCTGGAGCACGTCGATCCAGGTGCTTCTGAGCCGCACGTTATCCTCGGCCGAATGTGTTGCCAGATGAAAACTCCTAGCCACCTTTCGTTCTGTGGTACGATGCGCCGGCTGTGACTTTCGTACAGATGGCCAGGTCACGAACAAAGCTTTGTTCTCGAGGTGCATGATAGTTCTGACAGAACAGGGCTGGGATGACTCGGAGAAGCTCCGGAAACGTTTTCTGGCCTCGCCGCAAGTTCAGGTGTCGCAGCCCTCGTGGCGTACTCCTGCAACGGCTCCAGGCTCCCAGGCGAAGCTGACAACCAGCAAGCCAGCCTCTGGACCAGTGATGGAGGCCAGGAGCTTCACCTCAGGATTCCCGGCTAAAGGGTGGTCGTGTCCTGGCTGTTCCATTTTTGGCCCATGCTGACGTTATGATTGAATATGCTCGAGAGGTTCCGTGGCGAGTTTTCGCGGCCTTGAATTCCACCCCGCCCGCACCGAAAGCATGGCTGAGCCATCGGGCAATGTGAGCGCCGTCCTCGGTGAGGTATTCTTCCTGGCAAGCCATGACGAACATGCGACACGTCGTGCTGATAGAGTTTCGTCTTCCAAGATTGATACTGGAGGAAATGAAAGCCCGGTGGACTCTTGTCAAACCAAGAAAAGCAGTCGACGCAACGACGAGGACCAGGCTAACTGATGAAAGAGTAAGACCAAATGTCTTGAAACTTCCATGAGCCCATAATATGTATATATTATATTATATATATATATATAGGCCCCATATGGAACCCAACAGCCTGACAGCATCGGGATATCTTGGGATTCATTCCCCGAAAAGCCGCAGCCACAGCGTCCTGGAGGAACCAGTTCAACAGCAAAGGGAGCAACTCCTCGAGAATGTCGCAGACCTCCTCCCTGGCGATTGCTCGGAAATTGGCTGAAATTGGAAACGGATTGATGCTGCTGGATGAAAGGATTCGAAAAATCGAATGGCAAAAATCGCACATCATGGCTCATGAGTTGCTTACCACCAGCCTGATTTGCTTTTCCTGCACCAGATCGAGGAGACCGAGGAGCAGCGTCTTCGTGATCTCACTGTTGATGTCGGCCTGAACACAACACGACATACCAAAAGAGATCTATCAATTGAATCATTTGCAATGTTTTTTTGCCGGTCTTCAGATCTGTGTCGTGTTCAGCAGGGGAACCTCACCAAAAGCGAGCAGTGTGGGGACCACGATCGTCTTCACTCCGCGACCTGCTTCTTCACGGCCTCGAGTCCCAGTGGCTCAGCCCTCCCTGAACCTGGTGGCCATGGCTTCGCAAACCACAAGAATGGCAAGACGAGCGCCAAGAGGCAATGATCACTGCTCAGCATCATGCGTCGGAGCAGGTCCAAACACCGGTTGCCGAGATCATATGAGACGATGCACGACAAGAAGCCTCGCAGCTGGGCATTGAAGCTGTCCTATGCCCACAATTGGCCTGATGTAAACCGCATGGATCTTCAGTGGCTTCGGGGCCCCGTCTTTACTTTACATGCTTGCCCCTATTCTTTCACGGCCACTAAAGCGCACCGCCCCACTGCGACGTCACTTCGTTCGGGCAGCCTAAAGTGTCCACCAAGTTGTTCCGGGCCGTGTCGTGGCGCTCCATAACCTGAAGGGTCGATGGACGGATGGAGCAAAGCTTATAGCTGGAGGAGCTTGGCTCAGCTAGACATTGATCGAAGAAGGAAATGTAGCTGTCGAGCCTCCTAAGTCTACAGAGCGGTCACCAGAGCGCCCTGTGAGACAGGCGGATTGTGACCCGCACCCTCTGTACTGAGCACCCTGCTGCTGTGATCAGCTCAAGGATGTAGGATACTGTGATCTGCATCTCCTCGGGCAGCCCCACTACCAGCCCTCCAGGCATCTGCTTCCGAACCCAATCCGGTCCCACAGGGCACTTCACAGCACAGGCTGCTGAAACTCTGCTGAATATTTTGAGACATGAGAGTACAGCACCTTAGTAAGTAGGAGAGCTCTCGAGCGGGAAGATACTCGGGTCTCCTTGTCAGAGCTGCCATGGTCCATCATGCCATCCCAAAATACCTCCTCGACGTCGAAGCCCTGACGGCGCAAGGCTCTCCATACTCCACTCGTGTGTCCAAGACATTTCCACCGCATCTTCTTCCCAGACATGGCAGAAGCATGAACTTGAGCCTCAAGTACATTTCCGTACAGTCTACAAGTCGCACAGTTCAGCGAGATGGTCCAAAACCACTGCCTCCGCCGCCGCCCCGCTGCTTTGAGCCCTGAGGGCCGCATTCTCACGGACGATGCCGATGCGGGCAGCCAGGGCACTGGGCTCCTGACATCCACGCGGTGTCTCGGGCATTCTCCACATCCCCCACCCAACGGCCTCCAAGATCTCCTCCAAGGACTCCATGATCAGCTTCAGCTTGCCCACGCCTGCTCCCATTTTAAGCCTAAGAAAACAGGCAAGCTGCAACGTAAACCACACTGGTCTCATCGTTTGCATGCGGCATGGCACATCCCAGCTCAGAGCTGGACCCCATTCCAGCATTGCTCTGTTTCCGTGCCAACTCCTCCTTCCAGAAGTACATTCACGCACATGCAACAGAGTAGTCCTAGCGGCTGGCACTTTTTTCTGGAGTCATACTTTGAGCTTGTGTGTCCGTTTCATCGCAAGAGGCGCTGTCCTGTCGCTTCTTGAAGGCAACATCGTAGACATCCAGGGCCAAGAGGTTCGTACTCTCGATCTCATCCCGCATGTCCCTGAGAAAACCATGCTCTTACTGCCTCCAAGGACGGCTCCTTTTGTTCAAGCTTGTGTGCGACTACAGTGTAGCTGCTTCTCGTCATGGCCGGGAATCCGTATCCTACAAAGCGTCACAACTGCGTGTGCATGGATGTTGAGGCCACATGAAAAGTGTGGACAAGTTAGCTTCGAACAAGTCCGGCTTGAAAAAGAAGTATCTGCAGACGGAAGAAGTCCACTATACTGTCACTATACTTATGCAGAGAAGGGAAGCACCTCAGCAGACGAGGAGCAAAGAGAGTGATAAGGGAGGCTGCAATCCAAGACGCATTGTGATGATGCAGTCATCCAGCTTCTGCAGAGACTTCAGCTTGCTCACCACATAGATCTGGTATTCCTTGAAGCATGCCTCGGCACATGCCAGGCAGGCCCCTGTAGCACCAGGAAGGCTTGGGCTTTGCTTGCTTCTCTCCGAGAAGAGGCACCACAAACTTGTTATGGTAGAGCCGGAGGTTTTGCAGACTGCGGAGGTGGCTCATGGCGTTCAGCGCTTGCGAGAGCTGCGAGGGGGTCCAGTCCTGAGATCTTGGTCTGGTAGCTGCCATACATCTGAGTCACAGTCTTTTCGAAGGAGTCAAACCCGAACGGTGAGTCGAATGCTCCAATGGTAGGTGACCCAATCCCAAGCCTTGGATTCGGGCATCATGGCTCGACCCCTTCTATTGCAAGCCAATTTAAGCTTGTGGGTCGAACTCGTTGTACGCCAAATCCAGGCGCTTGATGCGCATGGAGGACTTCAGATTCTCAAGACTGCCGCTGAGCTGGTTGTGCGACCTGGCCACACTCAGGCAAAAACCCCTTTGATGGCGTAAGCCTTAGAAATGCGAAGCACCAAAAAAAGACTGCTTGACATCTCAACCGGGGAAGCCATCCGAAACCCGGAAACGGCACAATGCTGGGAAGCCCAAGGCACAAAATCAGCACCTCCAGGGAGGGAAGAAGACCCAGGCTCGGCCTGGGCTGACGTGAACTACCTCTGTACAGTTTCTTTTACTGATTTACCTCCGTATCCAACTCACTCGTTACCAACATTCCTGTGCATCGCATGCTGGCTGGGACAGATTGCTCGTCAAGGTGAATCCTACTTCTGCTACGACGCCCAGCTCGAAGCACGTTCAAGAGCATCGCGCAAGAGGGGAGCGCATGAAGTCTCATTCATCCTCAGAGTGCCCGTATCGACAAGGCCCTCCCCCAGCCCTCAAAAGAAAGCATTGCTGGAAATGTTGGGCAGCATGTTCTTGAGCAGGTTGTACGCCAGGTTCCTCAAACAAATCACAAAACTTGGTCGGGTGATCCAGTGAAGCTGATGCAAAGCATTGCGCTGCGGACAGCAGCACCACTACAAACAATAATGCAGAAAAGCTTGTTGCCTCGGGATTGGGAATTCCGTAAAACTACAGCTGTAGCATTGCAGCCCCGGCTCAGTTCGATCAAGTTCGGCAGGTTCAGTGAAATGCGAGACAACAGGTTCTTCCTTGCCTTGGTATGCCCACAAAACCGTCGTGATAACTTGAAAAGCCTTTGCAGTTTAATTGTCACCGATACGCCTCTATGCTTCAAACAAGCAGAGCAGCCATGATGGTGTGCAACGAATCGAAACCGTTGGCTTTGTTCAACACCGAGATGTCCATCAAGTGGTTGTTGGAAACCTAGGTTGCTTGGCTTGGTGTCTTCAGGTTCGCTTTCTCGTCCTGATGGCCTGATGGTAGCGTCTGGCTCGAGAACAGGCCACATCTGTGACAACAGCAGCTTTACAGGCGGCATCGGAAAGTTGATGGCCACGTTCGTGACAGACGCAAGAGTTTCTACTCAGGTTTTGCAGAGCATGAAGAAAAGCCCTGGGCTGCAACCGCTTTTGCCATCGATACTTGACAGAGACGTCGCTAAAACCATCTTGGGAGCATCCACCAGCTGGACCCGGTGCTTGCGCAGCTGGGGGTGAAGGAGACCTCCCGACGGGCCCTCCAGTGTGTCCAGCTGGTAACGATCACCTCTGAGACATCTCCATTGAGCTGCACTCTGGGGCCGGTGGCAGACACTCGCAGAAACGCTGGCAAACCAGTACAGCCAAGCATGGTTCTCAGACCGGGACTGCTGAAGTCGATCTTCGTGGGATGTTGCCTTGTGTCACGTCAAGTGGCAAGGCTCGCCCACAACTCACGAAGCACATATTGCAGCCACAGCGCTGTTTCCAGCCTGGCCCCAGCACGTTCGCAAAGTCCTCGTCTTTCAAGGACGTCACCTTGGTATCCAGCCCGCACATCGAATTTTTCAGACAGACGCGTGCGGGTACGACCTGGGACTTGGATTCAGGAAGCCTCCATCTTTTACCGCCTCTGACCACTCTGCCTCCTAACGGCAGCTTGGACACATGGATACTCCGCTCGAAGATCTCGTCCAGCTCCCGCTTCCACTGCAGGCTGGAGGGATTGAGCATGCAAGCAGACTTCCTTGAAAATCTATCGTCTGAACCTTTGCCTATCGAATTTCTCCCGCCCTGAAATTTCTAGCAGCTGCACAATTAGCTGCCAAGACGCTTGACAGCCTACTGGTGTGACTTTCCGGTTTCCCAACTCCTCGTCTATCCTTGTCTACTCTTCGCTCCTTGCGTCCATTCCCTCCTAAGTTTCGAGCATGCATGCAGTCCTTTGCTTTCTCGAGCTCTGCCAGCTGCTCTTTGGACGGCCTGCCCGGAAAAGTTGCTCTTGCATTTAGAAAGACCGACACCTTCTTCAGCAGCTGACGTGATACATTTGGAACCGCTGGCCTCTGTGCGGCAAGGCTAAGCCGCATGCTTCCCTGGGAGCAGACATACGTTTAGAACACCCTGGAGATTCCTGTCCAAGATGCCGACCCGTCGGCCGCGCACAGGGCTTTCCTCCATTGCGCATGAGGGCCATGCAGCTTCACCTATCCAAGCAAAGTTGTCTCTGTGTCGGCAATGCGGATGCCCACAAACTACATCAAATAGAAGCTTCCTCAAAACGTCAGGCAGCCTGAGGCACAAAGCATCTTGCCTCCGAGTACTCGGAAAGTGGCTGCGGCGCACCCCGCGCAGAACTTGAGCCCAGGACGCGTCAGGCATTTTTGGTGAGGTGCTGTAGATACTTGCCCTGCGCTTTAGGATAACATGTTGCCATGACCCCTGCACATTGCTCGCCACGACCTTAACAGTCTGGGTGCAAAAACAAGCTGCACTCTTACTGCTACTGCTACTAAGTTGCTACTAGTTACTATTGTGTTATAAGCCTCATGGGCCTCATCGGCACATCGCACCCCTGAGCAGCACCTGGTCTGCTCGCTTAGACCCGTCACATTCAACTGCGGGGTGCCATAGACCTGCACAAAACGAAGTTGATGCACACTTGCGGCAGCACATGATGCAAAGCTGACGATGCCAAGACCGAAGAGCCATTGATTAGGGATCAGGCGTTAAAATTTCAAGGCCTCGGACCACTCTCGTGATTAGAGGGCGAGCATCACCAGGACCACATGCTGCTACCACTACTTCGACCGCTGCTGCTATTGTTGCCGCTACCGCTACCGCTGCCGCTACTGCTGCTGGTATTGCTACTACTACTAGCCACCCCCCGCTTACGAACTACACCTCGTCATCGTCATGAACATCAGCATCATCGACATCATCCAAGAATCATGATGAATATCATCCAAAAATCATCATCAACATCATCCCAAATCATCCTCCAACACACTTGCTCTTAAACATGTTCAGGCAATATCCATTTTACTCGGTATCTACAGCACTTTCGTCACGTAGGATCATCTTGTGAAGCCTCAAAGTCGACTTGTCGAGCTTGCAAACTCGAGCTTCTGATTTTGGACTTGTTTTTTTTTGGGGGTGGGCGGGCGGGGGGGGTGGTGTGTGCATGAAACAGTGTCGTGATCATCCCCGCAAAAAGGTTTCCCCACCCAATTGCGAGTTTTCGCCGCAAGCCGTTCGAGACACCAAAGTTTAAGACGCACAGTCCAGAAGTAGGGATGGCAACTATATAAGACAGTACGACATCACGAAAGTACTGTAAATACCAAGTAAAACGGCTCTGTGTGGTGCTATTGTTGGTTGTGTTTGCGTAACACTGTCGTCATCATCCCCCCCACCCCCCCACCTCCCCCCCGGAAGCAAGTCCAAAATCAAGAGGCCGAGTTTGCAAACTCGTCAAGTCGATTCTGAGCTTCTTATGATGATCGTACATGACGAAAGTGCTCTGAATACCGAGTAGAACAGATGTGCTCTTAAGATGGTTTAGAGCAAGTGTAGTTGGTAGGGGGGGCGCCTACTACTACCACCACCACCACCACCACCTCCAGGACGATGACTACGACGACGACGGGTGCTACTAGTACGACTGCTATCACGACGACGACGACGACGACGACGACGACGACGACGACGACTACTTACCACTGCAACGACGACGACCACTAACTACGACGACGACTACGACTACTCCTGCTGCTGCTACTGCTACTGCTACTGCCAATGCTGCTGCTGCTGCTGCTGCTGCTGCTACTACTACGACGACGACTACGACTACAGTACGACTACGACGACTACGACTACGACTGCTACTACTACTACTACGACGACGACTACTACTACTACGACGACTACTACTACTACTACGACGACGACGACGACGACTACTACTACTACTACTACTACTACTACGACGACTGCTGCATTGCCGCTCCGCCGGCTGCGACTACGACTACCCGACCCCTACCCCTTCTCATTTGTCTTACGCCTACTCCTACTCCTACTCCTCCTCCTGCTGCTGCTCCTGCTGCTGCTACCGCTACCGCTGCCGCACTGCTGCTGCTACTGCTACCACCACACAACGACGACTGTCACCACTGCTGTCAGTTACCACCGCGGATAATAACAATAACTGAAACAATAATGCTGCTGCTGCTGCTTTTACGAGGAGGGGGAGGACCACAGCATCACCACTACTGCTGGTTCTGGTGCTGTTGCTACTGACAACAAGGCCACAACTATGATACTAATACCACCGCCAAGTCCAAACCCCACACCTAATATTGTTTGGAACAGACCATCATCTGTGGCGTTTTGAAGCGGATGTTTGGAAGTCTGGAAACATGCTGCCCACTCTAATGGCGTTCGATCCAACCTAGATCTGACAACTTCTCCAATCTGAGTGGCGCATGCCTGACTTGACGCCTCTTCACTGGGGCTGGTGCTGTGATCCCTTGCAGGTCTTCCCGAAATTCCACGGGCACCGTCTCCGAAGCCTCCTCCTTGCTAGATTCGAGAACATTCAGTGCTGCGGGCACACAAGAATCCTATGCGGTTCATGAATGTAGCAAGTTCAAGCGCTTGAAAGCCAGAACACCTGGACTCGTGCTGCATGACACTATGGAGAACACCACACTACGCCTGGCCGGAGAGGGCTGGGCGCCAACGGCAGAAGACCTGTGGTGACACTTTTGAAGATTCGGCGACAAGACGATCTCGGCTTGCCGCACGATCCAGCAAGGCAACCGAAGGATTGGCCCAGTTTGTGGACATGCTGAAGTCTTTGAAACAGTGCTAGGGAGAGTACGGCAAAATTTCACCCTGCGAAAGCCCGCACGACAAAAAACTCCGACTGCGTGCACTAGCTTTCCTGCCAGTCTCGAAGCACCACAGACACGCAGAGGCTATGCGGAAGGAGCGGTGGGGGCTTGGAGAGTGGGGCTCCAGCAGAGATGCAAAGCAGCGGCCAGGCTGAGCACCAAACCCGCACGTTGCCCTTGAGGCTGAGGATCTCCTTGGATGCAGGACATCTGCATTCTGCCAAACCTCAATTTTTACCGAAAAATAGACTGGCAGCAGAAGGGTTGGGGGTTTTTACCTCATCTCTACCTCTACATGCCACCTCGCGATGGATGCGGACTATGATCCACCAAAGCATGGGCTCTGGACTAAACTATGTGCAAAAGCTGATCGAAAACAAAGCCACATTAACTTCAGACTGGATCTGTTACCGGTCCGGCTTTGCCTGGGGCTATTTATCGTCAATTCTCGGTCGGGTCAGGTTTTGGACGCAAACTGTGCCCTGGTTCGTGCAGGAAAGTGGCCACTTGCCCTATTGTGCCTGCCGGCGGGGTGGGGATGCCAGAAATCAAGAAATGTCGGCCAGTTCGGGCATTGAAATCGGCTCTGCCAAGAGCGATGCCAACAGAGCTGTAAGATGCCTGATTTGGAGCATTCCAGGTACTCACCCGCGTTAGCGACACAAGCTATCCATGTCTGCTTCGAAATCCGTATGTTTGACTGTTGACTGGTCATTGTCATTTTCTACTTGCCACTCATTGGTTTGAATTCCTGTGTGAATGCCGTACTCCGGCATGGTGGCGGCAGACAGTCTGTCGAATTCTGCCGATTAACTCCAACGCTAACACGAGCCGTAGCCTCAACTGGGGCAGATGTGCGACATTGTCTGACGGGACTGACTGCTAAGCCGCTGAGCAGTCTCAGCCTCGGCGCCCGGCGTTGTTCATGCGTCGTAGGAGGTCCCCACACTCCGCCAGCAGGGAGGTCCGGCGCTGGCATCACATCAGATTTTGAAGCAAGGGAAGATATGGCTCCATGCCACAGCCGTCGCTCCCTAGCCTACGTACGACTGGCCTGTACCTCACAAAGAAAGCTCTCAGTCTGCTGCAAGATTCTCTGATGCCACGAACTCAGGCCGGCAGACGGTGTGGTGGGACGGGGGGTTGGGTGATCTGCCTTTCGTGCGCGAATCATCGCAGAGCATACGGGACATCAAGTTGGGGCCTTTATGCCGGTTCTAGCAACCAGCATCAGCCAAGGTGTACATACACACAGGCAGGAGCTGGAGGCACCCCGAAGAAAAACACTTCAAACTCTCGTTGGCGAATGCTGGGAAATTCTCGCTGTGCCTTTGGCTCCATGTCTGGCAACATTAGCGGCCCTGCGCAACTGCCGTGACTCAGTTCAGCGTCAGCTGGAAAGCTTCAGTGCGAGCGGAGGAATTTTGTTCCAAAGCTCCTGACCTGGGCCGAGAGGGACCGACCACATAAAAACATCGTGCAACACATGCGCAAACGAGCAAAGATCATAAAGCGGCTGACCAAGGAAGGCCACGATGGACTCGCGAGGTGTGTGATGAGACTGATGGGCCTCGTGCTGCGACTGCTTCCGTTGTGACGGCTTTGATGTGCCTTTGGGATATGCCAGAATGTATCGGTGCCCAGGGTCCTTCACCATGGAAAAGATGATGAAGAGAACGAGGCAAATCACGATCTCAGCGTGCAAAGGCTCTCCGAGGCATGTGAAGCAGAAAAACTTGGAGCTGATAACGTCAGAAAGATTTAGCAAAGCCAAACTCAACTCAAGTCGCCAGAAATTGTACTTTCTGGAAAACATGGAAGCCAAGGAACCAGGATCAGGATCAGGGCCGTCCAGCGCCATCTGCAAGCACTGCGAGCTCTGCTGGCCTCGCGGCAATCCAGTGTCTCATGGTTGAAGGCGTCGAGCAAGTGGCGATGGCATCACTCGTAGCCTGCAGAAGCACCTCGTGCCCCCGCTTCACCTGCTCCTGATCATGATGTTGCAGCCCTGCACGCTTACTAACTTCGCAAACGAAGGACCGAAAGAGAAGAGCTGAGCCATGCACCCGCGTTGACGCCACATGGCTTCTGAGTAGACACAAGCGATGGCAGCAATCTGGATTCTCCACCACGGCTGGCTTCGCGTCTCAGCGCCTGGCCCGATGTCATTCAGGATTTCGCCTTGGGAATTCACAAGGGACTCGACGTCCACGAAGACCTCCACGGCTCAGCTCCACTGTAGACCATACGGGGCACAACACGCGAGTCGGCAGACGGACCCATGACTGCGTTTCAACACCTTTCATGGCAAGTAGGATGGGGGGCAACTGGCATCCGTGGGGGCTGAAACACCCGAAAAACAAAGCCACTACTAGTTACTCGTCAGAGCTCTCGGCCTGACTCAGATCCCGCGCGGCGCGCGCAAGGTTGGCCAGCTCGTCGCCTGATCTGGTTTTTACGAACTTGTGGATTTTTGCCAGTGCGTCTGGCGTCTGGTTCGACTATACGAGTCTTCCAGGGTGGGGAGCCTACTGCAGGATCTGAGGGACGGGCACTTCTCACGAGTAGCCTGCAGCGCGCTGGCCGTTGTCAAGGGCGCGGTGCCTATTCAAACAGAAAGCTTGGAGATCCCATGCAAGCAGACGTGAACCAGGTCGTGTGATTTTGTGCCTGACTGGCGCAAGATGGCATCTTGGATCGTCGAGGCTGCGGAGGCACGGCCTCGAGGGCCACTCTTTGCTCTAAAGGCTGGCTCCGGAGAGCCACGAAAAAAGAGGAAGAGAGCGGTGGCGACATCGATCTTCTTAAAAGAAGACTCTCGCGAGTCTGAATGTGAGCCATTGGAAATCAGAAGCTCATCAAGGAAGAAATGCGGCCTGCAGCCACAGCTTCGACGACCTGAATGAATTTGGACACAGCCTACCGCTCGTGATTGTTTTGGGGCGTGACGAGCACATCACAATAGTTCTAAACCATGAGCCAAGAATTTGCTGCCAGAACACTGTGTCATCAGCTTCCGGAAAAGCTGCACGGAGCTGTCGAGAAACTTTATCCTCTGCACATTCTACTAGCATGCAGTAACAAGCTTCGGGCAAACTTAATTATGGAGCAAGTAACAGCAAAAAGCAACCCTGCTCGCAAACAGCGGGGCAGTTCCCAATGCCAGTCCTCCATTTCTTGCCGGAACCTCATCTGTGCCTGGAAATAGGAATTCAGCGCGTTCCTGGGTCAGGCATCGCCCAACACCGCCAGAACGCAGCCGAGCCATCCAAAATTAAGCCCGGCTCTGGAAGAGGACCGACACCCCTGCAAAAGCTTGTCGTCGTAGGGCGGCCTCACACGACAAAACGCGACGCGTGAGCATATGAGCACAAAGATTCCGGTAGGCCCTCTACGAGATTTAAAGATTCTACCACATACATCCGTATGCAGCCCTTCACCTGTGGCAACACACGCCTGTTCATGTCTTCAAACGATGATGGTCAGCGGGCGTGGTGATGGCGGCGATGCTGGTGGTAGGAACTCTGTTGCCTTTGCCATTTCCGTTGCTGCCCCTGCTGCTTTGACACCACGGTCATCATCATCATCATCATCATCATCATCACCATCATCATCATTATCATCATCATCATCGTCGTCATCGGTATCGGCATCGCCCATTTTCTTGGTATCAGCTTCTTAAGGTTGTGCTTGTGATACTTTCTTCTATACCCGACAAAAACAAACTCCGAGACTGCTTCTGCTTTTGCTGCTGCTGTTGTCTGTCATGGTACAGGCAAAGCTTTTACAAAGGGACACATTGCATAAGAACTTCCAGCAAAGGCGAAGTTGCCTCAAAACTGACAGCCTTAACGTACCCCACCTTTCGGTCAAGAGCAGGGTCAGTTCCTCGTTCGGGGTGGCTTGGTCGTTGCCTTGCTTGCTTTGACAACCCCGGAACAGGAGCTTGGCCTAGGACTGCTAGGGCTGTAATTGCTTCCGGCTGCTGAAAGTTTATGATTGGAGCCGGCCATCGATTTCCTATACCTTCTGTGGCCACCATCGCGGCTACTTACTACTGCTACTCCTGCTCATGCCTACTGCTGCTACTGCTGCCCACCGTGGCCCATCATACGTAGGAGGGTGTGCCAAAGGCATCCAATGGCAACTCTCATGATACCCAGTTTGGCTCAAGGTACACATCGGGCTCAAGGACCGTGTTTGCAGTGCTGATGCTGCAACGGTCACCTCGTGGGCTAAGAAAGCAGAGAGATGCCTCCGAGCCAGTAGCACCGGGCTCTGGAGCCATGGACTTGAGCTCGCTACACGTCCTCCACAAATCTCGGCGGCTCTTAAGGAGTGGGGAAGCTCTCGGTCAAGAGACATCTACATACTTTGCTGCCTGCCTATGCTGCCCCTTTCTAGCCAAGTCCGGGCATCTAGTTTGTTCGAGGGTATCAAGCTGGAATCCGACATGGTGACGCAACAACTGCCACCGGCGGCTCCTGGATGCTGCAGCTGAAGCCCGCTCGGCGCAGGCTTCGGCCTTCAGCAGTGCCTTATATGGTTGGGCAAACGGCCCGCCAAAACGTTGGTTGATTTCAGTTGCGGAGACCAAGGCTCCTGCATCTTTTTCTCCTTTGGCGGTCGTTGCGCTCAAGGCTGCAAGATGAAGCGTCTGAGCCTCCCCGAGAGAACCTGCATGGAATCCAGGTCTACGTATCGATCGGCCCGGTCGGTTTCGAGACGGTTCGAGAGCCTTCCAGCTCCTGGAGCGGCCCGAGCCGGACAGACTCCAGCTTCGCCAGGAAAGCCTGCAGAGGATCGCCTCAGAAGGAGTGGTCGGAGAGCAGGCAGCAAGCGCCAAAGCGATGGCTTGGTGCCTGCATCGGCGCGACGCAACAGCGAGCTGGAGCTGGAAACCGAGTAGGGCTGGATCCTGGGCGGCTAAGGCATGGCTACAAGTGCCACAAAGTTGGTACAAGCTAGGCAGCGCCGACATGTGGCTCGCATGCCGCAATCTGCTGCCGCGGGCACAGAGGTGTGGGTGGTGGCGATGCCTCCACTAGAGTCACTAGAGTGTATAGAGCTTAGCATCCAACTAGAACGGAGCCTCTTGCTGAACATTCACTCTATCCTCTTTCATTAGATAGGAAACTTCCGAGTATCAAGGACAACGGAACGGAGAGAGGCAACGTCGGAATGGTGGAATGGGCAACAGAACAGAGTCAATATGCAAGCAACTGCTACAGCTGCTGCTCCTGCTCCTAGTACTGCTGCTACTACTGTAGCTCCCCCACCTCCACTACTACACCAAAGCCTACCTCTACTACTACGGCTACTGTGGCTATTACTACGACGACGACAACTGCTACTTACTACTGCTACTGCTTCTGCTGCTTCTATTACTTCTACGACATCTATCAACTAATTCTACTACTGCTTCGACTACGACTATGACTATGACGACCATACGAGTACCACTACTACTCCTTCTCCTGCTGCTGCCGCAACTGCAACTGCAACGACAACGGCAACCGCTACCGCTACTGCTGCGCCTCTCCTCGGTACGCCTAAGAATAATACGCACAATAATCAAAACAGTCACAATCATAATCATACTAGGAAGAAGAATCAGCATAACAATGATAATAATAACAACAATAACAGCAACAAGAATATTCTACTACTTCTGTTGCTACTTCCACTGCTCCTGCTGCTGCTCCTGCTGCTGCTACTGCTGCTGCTGCTGCAGCTACTGCGACTCCTACCGCTGCCGCTACCGCTACTGCTATAGAACCGCTTATGCCTTCTGAAATCCGTACTGGCCTCCGGCGATCGCAACAGCCTCGGCGAAGCTGCGCCGGAGGAGCGCCGCGTGCGGCCACGCGCCGCAGCCGCGGCCGCAGAGCGCAGGTCGTCCAGGCGGTCGATCATCGAGGACAAGACTGTAGCTGGGTGTTCTGAGTGACCTGTTCATCAGTTCTCGAGCCGATGGTTCTACCTCCACCTATGGCATTAATCCTTGCTTCAGGGATGTTTAGAAGATGCCATGCAACACAAAAAGCCCGCTCAGTTAGCTGAGTGTTGCCGTGTGTTCATACTCCGGAGGTGCTTCAATGAACAGTTACGAACCACACTTCGCCAGTGTAACAAATCAGAAAGTGCGGAATGTGGCCTTCCTCGATTGACCAGTTAGTTCTTCATCTTCCTAGTGCCTCGTGACAGGCAGGAATAGATCCAAACACTGCCAAATGCATTCAAAAGATGCAGCATCTCAGCTCGCAGAAAACATACAAGGATCAGAGATACTCAGCATGCTTCGATTCTTGAACTCCCGCCTACCCACGCCATTCGACACAGCAACGACGCGTGCACTGGGGTCGATCGGGATGGTGGTGCGTCGGCAGAACCAAACCCTGGAATAGCAGCCACTTCCCCAAGCTCGTTGCTGAGGCCTGGAAGTCTGCACGGTTGTTGGCCAAGACGCGACGCAAGTTCTGCAACAGTGTTCACATCAATGTCTGTTCGGTGAAAGTCTGCCTACAGTAGTGGTTCCAACATAAATTACACAACTGAGCAGGTTCTACGAAAGTAGAAGTCTCGAAGATGTGAGGTTTAGTCTGGGGTGCGGTGCAGAAACTGTTTCGGTCCGTTTGGGCCACTGGGAACTCCATTGATTCCACCTCCTCGCGGCATCGAAGGGCCCCACGGCCTTCACTGGCCGTGCCACAGGCTGCCTGCAGCATAGACATCCAGAACTAGGTCAATGAGAGCCGCTGCGTGGAGGACCACTCCGGCTTTTCAGGTCGTGCTAGACATGATCGGCGCCGTAGTCGTGCTCACTCGGACGATGCATCGATGCAGGACTCCACCGCTTCGTCGTAAGAGCACTTTTCTCTCGGCAGTCGATGTTCTCAAGGTAAATTTTCGTAACGGCGGCTCCCCATTGCAGCATTACAAGGGCCGTAGCCTGGCTAGGCCGAGCTCGTGCCAATCCCGACCCAGTGAAGTCTCCCGCGGGCCTCCAGATTCGCGAGCTTGCCTCGGCAGGCATAGCTGCAACAACAAAGGTTTTTGCAAGAAGGGGCTTTGGTACGATTTCCTGCGTTCGCGTTGCCTTTTAAACATGATCGTGGCCTGTGCCGGCAAGGCCATCAAAGCCTCTGCTGAACAACTCAAACACAAGCAAGCTACGACCACAAACAGCCAAGTAGCAACAAACAACAACCAACAAACAGCAAGAAGCTGCCACCAACAACCAACAGCAATCACAAGCAAGAACCTGTGTGTGTGTGTGAATATATATATATATATATATGTTCTATACAATGGTACATATGTCGCCTTCTCCATCTCAGTCCATCTCTCTCAAAATCAGGTCGCCAACATTCCCAAAACACGCACAGCAACACTGCAAAAAGCAATGCTACAGGAGGTAGACCCGGGTCCAGCCTTCCAGCTTCGTCAGAGCCTCTTGATTGCGAGTGACGACGCTG
Organism: Symbiodinium sp. CCMP2456; assembly: GCA_905221635.1. NCBI lineage: Eukaryota > Dinophyceae > Suessiales > Symbiodiniaceae > Symbiodinium > Symbiodinium sp. CCMP2456. The sequence goes on along the minus strand of CAJNDV010005780.1, from coordinate 145,578 downwards.
CGTAGGTCACGCGTCTGCTGATCCTCCTGCAGCAGACGGGCTCTGAGACTTCAGCCAAGGGCAGAGAGAACGACAGAGGCATCTTTTTCTCACCTAAGCAAGAGGCTACTGTCTGGATCGCAGCAAACTATCTTGCCTCGTTTCCTCATTCTGTCCTTCTCATGTTCTTTACTGATCCCATTTTATGCTGTCTCGATCCCTGGCCCTAGCATTTTATCGAGCCCTGTCCATAGCTCAGAGGCGCCTGAAGGTGCCTGAATCCTGGAAGCCCAAGGCCCAAGGCACCTCTGCAAGGGCGACCTTTGCCTCTTCAAGGCCATCGGCCGCAGCCTGCAGGCTTCTTGATGGGGCGGATGCTATGCCTGCTATGCTTTGAAGTGGAAGAAACCCAGAGTCTCGGGGATTGGCGGTTGCAGACTCGCCCAGCGACTGCAGCCGTTCAGGGTGGCCTGCAGGCAGCGGAAGTTTCTGTCTCAGCCTGTGAGGTTCTCGCCTAACCCAAGGCAAAGCCAGCCGCAAAGCAGCAACGCCAGACTCCGGGCTTGCAGCCACAGCTGGAAGGGGAAACAGGGTCCAGGTGTGAGCCCACGTCGTCTTCGGGTCTTAGGCCTATGACTTCGAACTTTGAATCCTGAAGCCTCAAACACTGCTGTCCGTTCTCCACGGGCTACAATTACAATAGCCAACCACCAAGATGCTTTCGATCGACGGCTTTCGGGACGACCCTCTCAGTGTTTTGTCACGACGCGCACCAAGTGATGTTGGCTTCGGTCTGCAGAAACCTCTGGTTACCCCGACTTGGCCACATCTCCGGCAGGTGAAACAAGTTGTGCAACTGCCCGAATCCGTACTTGCCGCTACTGAAGCACATTCATTCTCAAGCGCATCATTCTTTTGCACGGCTTATGCCGTGCAAGACTCCGCAGCGGGCGATCAGCCAGTGAGCGGCGGCTCGAAGTGAAGCTCTGGAGAGAACTCATTCGGCCACGAATCCATGGTGTCAACATCCTTGGCCCGATGTACTGTACAGGTGCCAGGCGACATAGCTGACATGACAGTAGAGACTGGGATTGTTTGAGAGCTGCTACACCTAATCGCAACTTATGCCGAGCTGCCAAGTCTTGTCGACCCGTGGCGTTGATGTCGCTCGCATGAACGTCTCGATGCGCCAGCAAATTTCCTAAGTGTTACATGGCCGAGCTCTCACGGTTAGCCGCCGGCCCAGTCCATCGTTGCCTGAACAAGCCCTATCAAAATCAGCCCATTGCCGACGGACACTGTCATATCTCGTGGACTCAGCAATTTCCCAACGTCGTCGAACAATGGATAATTAGGCCGCTTGAAGCACATCATTGATGCCAGAAATGCAGCGAGAGCGCTGGCATTTCTGGTGTCGACTTTGCAATACTTCAAGTCAGAATACCTGGGGCACATTTCTTCGCGTGTCTACTGGGCCTGCCTGGCACACGGATGGATGATGCAGACATCTTAGTGCACGCGCAGGATGCAACATGTCAATGGGAATTGCGGCCACGTCCTGTTCCAATGAGGAGTTCCTCGGCTTCGCCGGAGACAGTGCACCAGCTGATTTCCTGTGGCGTTGCGTAGCTCCGCCAAGTGACCAGAGGTAAAAAGGCATGAGAAACTGGTCGCGCTGGATGGTGCGACATTGCTCTAACACCTGCCTGCAAGCTTCAGAGGTGCAAGCTTGAAACTAGCCTGATTTCTGAGATCCTCACATCCTCAGAGCCGCCCCCCAGGACGTATGACAAACGAAGATCAACGATGCGGTTAGTCAAGGTGCCGGAATGTGTCCTTGATCTCGTCGGCCCTTGCATGCGCCTCATGACGAAATATGCGGTTGAGTGCTGGTAACGGCATCTAGACAAATATGGCTTCAGGGCCTTGCATACTTTGTTGTTGCACCATTGCACCATCGTATCACCTGCTTTGGGCCAAGAGGCAACGTTGCGGAACATGACGCTCAGCTCGTAGTAGGCAGCAGGGACAAAAGGATGCCTAGCGTGACCAACGTGACGGGATACATCCCGAACCCATCTGGCTGAATCTGTTGTACATGAAGCCACAGGAGCCGGACGCAGTCAGAGACGTAGGTCTAATGAGCTTGACATCTCCCTGTAAGCTATGACCCAGTGCAAGCAAGGAGCTTCGGGTCCTCGTGGAGTTTCTTCATCTGCTCCTTCCACTTCACGATGCGCTCGTAAGAGGTCTCCACATACTCCTTCCTTGCGTTGTCTGCAAGTATGGGTTGGTGGAAAGCTACACAAATGCAGTCATGCTCGCACAGCGAGATGTGCAGCTAAGCTTCCGATTTTGGAGCATGTCCTCACACTCCCACAAGAAGCAGTCCCAGGGTTGGCATTCCTTCCAGTACCACTTCAGGAGGACCAAGGACTTGTCGCTGTATCTGTCCAGCAGCGGCCGCAGCTTCGCCATGTCCATGGAGATGTCGCCATCAAACTCAACCAGCCAGTCCTAAGCATTCAAGGTTCGGGACACTCCGAACGCCGGCTGCCATGGAACCCTTGCTAGACTTTCAAAAAATTGACACCAGAATCACCAGAAACCACTGCAGCTCTTGTACACCAAGGCTCCCATGTGCCGTTTAACAGCCATGAGGGCGGCGTGAACTTCAAAGATTTTGCAGCGAAGCGGGCCTCACTTGGTTTTACATGCAGCCTTGCTCACACAGATGCGCAGAATCGCCTCTGTATGCTCGGTTTCTTGACACTTTCTCTCGGGGGCTCAGGCGTGGTATACTAGACGAGAACCTGGAGGGTGCTGACGATCAAACTGAAGCGTCATCACGCAGGGCTGGCACTAAGACTGCAGCAAAGCAGCCTTAGGAACCTCGCTGGTGCCTTCCATTGTGGGCAGCATGGTGAGGATCCACCTCAATTTCAAAACTGGCCCAAGATTGAAACAGCCCGGCAAGCGTTGAGATGATTAAAGCAACAACACATCACAGGGTCGGTGTGGCCAAGAAGCCAACCATGCTTTCGCCAAAGGTCCAGCTTCTCACTGCCGGCCGATGTCCTGTTCAATCCTCTCTCTTGAACCCGAAGCGGGGAACCCGGACAAGAATAATTTGCTTCAAGTTGTTGATTTGGCTGTACTTCATCATCACCATGCTTACCATCACCATCATGTTGGGTATCGGGCGTGAAGACCGTCGCGGAGCTGCGGAAAAAATACTTCGAAGCACTCGCTGGTGGAGCTGTGACCGCCCGCTCAATTATTATCAGCTTAGCTTAGGCTTCAGGCTTAGGTTTAAGAAGAGCGCAGCCATCCTGTGTCTATGACTATGCACAGCCTGTGCAATGCACTATTTTCGCAAGACCGCAGTGACGTTGAAACACAGGGGTCCGCCTGGTCACGTCATCCAAAATGAAGAAAGCATCCACCCCACTTGGCACACATGGCCTTGGTTCGGGCTTGCTCGAAACCATTCCACTCAAGTGCTTTATGAAGCGGCTGGTTGCATCCTTCCGTGCTCCAGGCATCCCCAAAGACTCAGTGTCTGCCCTGAGATGCTGGGCTCGAGGCACGTTGAAATCCCGGATGTCTTCATACGCTCCCGTAACCTTGGATGGCTTCGGGAAGATGGCTCAACTTCGCCGATTGATCGTCAGAGCTCTACGTCTCAAGCTGAGCCTGTTCAGGACTAACTTGTCTGCGGCGGAATTAACGATGGTTGTGTTCCCAGTCCTTTGCTCATGCGAGTTGTGTCTGACTGGTTGGGTTTGCAAAAAAGAATCTTCCTTTCCAGGTCGGGGGTCTGTTCCGGTGAAACAAGCTTTGTGCCCGGCAGCATATGTGTAGACAGCGATTCGCTTTGCAGTTGCTCCGGAGTCCGATCTTTCCTGGCACTCGTCCGACCTCCGTTGACAAAACATGCGCTATCTGCACTCTTCAGTGAGAACAGCTTCGAGCCATCTCCTGAGGTACGAGTCGTTTCTCAACAGGTCGCGCACTCAGTGCACCTCTGAAACCCCCAGGTCTTCAGAGCTGCCTCTGTTGACAGGTGTCCACTTTGTTCAACACGAGAGAGGAGCCGCTGTCCAACCTTGGCTTCGGAACAAGGAACAGACTATGAGTGTGACGACTCGGATACATCCGAAAGGTTGCCTGCGTCTGCTACGCCACAGGATTAAGAACGGCAGGGCGGCTCTGGTGCCAACTTCCCCGGTGGGATCGCCATCTCGATCGCGCCCCCGGACCTGCAGCTTCCGATTTGGGGTGCCCTACTTCCGCCGCACGTGTTTCTTCGCATGCCGGACGAGTCTCTGCATGACAGCACATCAATCCCACTCCCAACCCCTAACGCGCATCCGAGTGGCGCAACCTCTGCTCTGCGGACGATTGTTGATGCAGAGGCCTTGGATGCATGCTGGGGCTTGAGCTTGAATCCCTTTCGTGTCAGAGCTTTCTAAGGGGGCAGCCCCGAAGAAGTTGAGGACCACCAGGGCCAACAGCACTATCATCACCTGCCGATCACCTCGGTCGTATCTTTCAGACTCTGTCCTCGGACTGGTCCTGATTACATAAGCCGCGAAACTGAATGGAAAGAATCACAGGAGCACGGGACCTATTTGCAGTCTCTCTGGGAAGATACCTAGCTCACACCGTGGAACTGTTCCAAAGGACCAACGGAGTGCCAAAACCGAGCGGCCGGTCTGCATAGTGCATGGAGCTATGGGCAAGTGGAGGTTTCCACAAGGCTTCCACAGAGTTGCCCAAGGGCGACAAGCGTCTCTCGCTTCCGGAGTTGCGCGTCGGCTTCAACTATGGAAACATACTTTGCTCGCAAACAACGCTCTGAGCCAAATGGCTTTCGGCATCATCTGAAGTCTGAGCCGCCCAATGCCATGATTTCCACTGAGTGGGCCCATGAACTTGCATGCAGCATGGCGCATGGCAGGCAAGCCTGCAGTGGCTTCCTTCAGCTCCTGTCAGCACAAGGCTCTTCCGCGAAGTTGCATTTGCCCGAAATCACAGCACAAACGTTGGTGGAAGGCATGCTTCAGTGAGTCCATCCTCCAGACTGCGCAGCAACATCACCACTGGGCAAGAAAAGGTGCACTGTCCGCTGTGCGACCCTGCCTGCGAGAGGCCTGCGGATCGGAAGAGTACCTATGGCCAGGGCAAAGCGAATGCAGATCCTTTCGCATCAGCAACTCGGGGGTCGGAGGACTTGACCTCGACGTTACCCGGAGACTCCCATTGGCTGAAACCGCTCCGCGCGGTCGGGGGCCTGCTCACGGCGCTGCCGCCGTCCAGCCAAGGCCCTCCTGAGCTCGGCCATGGCCTCAGGAGGGGAACTTCTCCGCTTCTCCCAACACGTGGTTGCCGTGGTTACCCCAATTCTGTCAGCCTCGTGAGCCGCTTCTGCTCGGCGTTGCTGCTCCTCATCAGATGCAACATCGAGAAAACGTGAGACAAGACTCCTAGATGAGATGGATTTGCAGGCGGCCACGTGTGAACTGACAGAGACAAGCGATTTATATCGGCTCGCCAAGCCCTCACCCCCAGCCCGCTCCCAGAGCGCATTTGCCCAAGCTGCACGAGTACCTTGGCTTGCAGTGCAGCTGGCAAGCAGCATTTGCCTTGAGTTCGCTGCTTTTGATGTCGTTTTGGCCCAGGATCACGGCACCACACCGGCACTTCTGCTCGCCAAGACTGCTTCTGCCACTTCTGCTCACGGCCAAAGCTCGGGCACAGGACTTCGCATCCTCTCAAGAATCGATCGGGGTGAAACACGGGCGACATGGACGACCGGCACTGGCGTCCGTAGATCTGGCCGTTCTACACAGGCATCATCCCAAAGGAGGGGGAACCCTTTCTTATGGGAGCATGCGCTACAATCATGCTACGAGTCAGTCGGTTTCGGGGCCTGATGACTGCCGTCATGTCGTTTGTTCTGCGTTCACTGCATAAGTTTCATGACCATCTAAGCAGACCCTTCGCCGCCGTAGATTTCGTGCCGTAGAATGGCGTCAGCACACTTCACGAGGTTGCCGCCCGCTGGCAGGGACGAGCCCCGGCTGTAGAGGAACCTGGCACGGGGAAAATGGTCGTTGTGCATAGAGGACTAAGAGCTCGCCCTTGACGGATATCTTGAGAATATGCGCACTGCCAGTCTCAGCTGCGGAGCTGGTTCAAACCGTCGGAAAGCAACCGCAGCGCTGTCTCGAAATGCACCCTTAGATATGGGCACGTCAGCACTGAGGACAACGAGTCATGAGCTTCATGAGACTTCATGTCAAGCTCCAAGCTGCTTGTCGCTCGAACGGCCGTAGTGAAGAGGCCACTCGCCCGAGGCAGGCCTTTTGCCTCTCAGGATATAAGTTTTTTCCAACCCTCTCCGACGCGCGCACTCTGCAGGTCAGGGCACTGATATAAGTTACCTTTGAGATTCGGTTCATTGCAAATGTCTAGTGACTAGTGGCCGTCTGCTCCAAACAATGCCTGACTGTGTCAGTTCGACAACCTGCCTTGAATGCATCACTGTTTACCTGTTCCTCGGGCAAAAGCCTCGCCCGCGCATGCTGCATCAATCAATCGGGAGATGTGTCGGCATCTATTTGCGGAAAATGCTACCAACAGATCAGCAAGACTCGAAGCGCATATAATCACATCAATTGCTCTTAACATGCCTGGGCTGCAAAGACCGGCGATCAGCTGTCTGAATAAGCTGAAACTGCGACTGGTCGCAATACCAATTGCAAACCACAATGCAACTGAACACGCGAACAGACAACAGATGAGGAATTGGTGGGACAGTTTCGACGGTCGGCTCGTGCTTTTTGAGTCGTCAGCTTTTGTTTGCTATCCCGCAAACCTTTTCAGGCCACCAGCGCGAGACGTGAATCTGCTTGGGCGTTTCTGCTTTGATTTGAGTATTCCTGCAACACCAAAGCTGCAGGCCAGCAATGCCCACGCAGAACTGGACATGGAATTCAAAGGTCACAGACCCAAGTGCAAGCACAAAGGGCAAAGGTTTCCTCGTCTTCGGACTCTCAATCCTTACCTTACTTACCTTCCAGAGACTCGTCTCCTGTATCATCATGATGGCCACGAGTTGGCTTTAATCTGTACCCGAAGGGCACTAGGGGTCGTAATCTCAGTACCTGCACAAGAAGAAAGATGCCGGTCCCCAGGACCCTCACTGGAGGTACATTCCGTCGCCATTCTCAGAGCAGAGTTACATGGCGTGTCAGAGGCTTTTGCCCTTCTGGCATCTACGAGTAGCCCTGGAGCCCGAACTTCTTGCCTCCACGGCCAAGGCCGAAGGCACCCCGTGATGGTGAAAGAACCTCGGGCGACTCGTTCAGGTCCACCTGAGTTGAGACTTCATGGCTGATAAATAGTGTGCTACTGCGGCTACTGTATGAGCTTGCCTTGCCACGACTCAGCACCGAGTTTACTCGTCCCCTCAGCACTCCAAGCGCGGATCCTGAATACCCGCTAGCTCCCTTTTCGCTTTCGCTTCAACGATCTTGTTTATGCACAGGTCCCGCTGTAGGGTGAGAGACCGTTGCATGAAGGATTGTGCCATGCAGTCTCAGGAGCTAATGAATGCGACATGTCAGACGTGGCCCAAGCGGTCACGTTCCAACTAGTGCCTCAACAGCCTGGCATCAACAAGGTCGGCCGAACTGATTATCTGTATGATGCATGGCCCCTTCCAACCTTTTTTGCAACTTCAGTCCTACTAGGATGCTACTCACTTGAGGGGCAATCTTGATGCAAGTCGACACTACCCTCACTACACTGGCTGACTGCGACTAACCACACCCATCGGCTCGGCATGCACGTACCGCAGCACGTGTATCAGAGAGAGAGACGCACTGCCGTGGCAACCCTGGAAGACCGCACTGCAATTGGCCATGCTATAACTTGTACCCGATATCGTAACATTTTAGATGTCCGATCGAATGGTTATAGGGTCTCGCTGCAAATGAACTTCGGGCCGGAGGAAAGCGGCAGCCCTACGGCCTTCCAGACACGAGCAGCTTGAAAATCAAGTTCAAAGGAGGGAGCTCAGTTCGTTGCCGCGAATCCTTCGAGTCGCGGTCCACGATCCCGGTCCCCAATCTCAAACAACAATGGCTGTTGCCGCCTTGGCCTTGACGATGGGGTAGGACGGCTGATCCTTGATGCCGCACTCGCCGTCTTTGGGCACCCCGCGCTCGATTCGTACAAAGCCACTTTCTCCCCAATTCCCGCCCCGTTGAAAGTTTTACTCCATGTAGTGGCTGAACCAGTCATGGATGTCCCCCTGCTCATGGCTCCATCGGCGACTCTGGCGGTCGCCCGCGTTCGAAGCCAAATGCCTGTCTCAAGCCCTCACGGGTGCGTCCTAAGTACTGCAGTCTCGCAGTGGCCTCAGTCAAAGAATCTGTAGGCGCGGACCAACCTAGTCGCCTCGTCCAGGGATCACCTCGGTGATGAAGTCGTCCATCCTGCCAATGATAGCAGCTCCACGCCGCATGCTCCCAATTTGGGACCACGCGTTCCTGACACAGACTGCACGAAACCAACCTGCAGAGACCGTCACGAGCTCCACGCTTCTTCTGAGAGTAGTTGGCTTCGCTGCACGCACCTCCAAGAAGGACTCCCCGCTGTTCAGCGGTGGCTCGTGCATACAGACG